>JAVJIF010005956.1:0-308952 GCA_038442645.1 Agave tequilana
TAAATAAATAAATAAATAAAACTTAAACCTTACCTTGCAGTAGCCGGCCACCTGCACTTGCAGGTAGGTGGGGCTTCCTCTCCAAACTGAGCACCTGGACCTGTGCTCCAATCAAAGGACCTGTGCTTCAATCAAAGGCGCCAAGGGCACCTGTGCTCCAATCAAAGGCGCCAGGGGGCGCTTGCCTTCCTGTGAGAAAGAGAAAGAGGCACTTGCCTCTCTCTTTTGTCTGTTATCTTTTTTTTCTTTCTTTTTTTTTTTCCAGATTTGGGAGGTTTGAGCGCCTGTGACAAAGAGATGCGCCCAAGCCTCTCTCTCACTTTTTCTTTCTTTTTTTTCTTTTGATGGAAGGGCTGCTGTGATGCAGAGATAAGGAAGGAGGCTTTTTGATGAATGAATCAAAACAAAACAAGAACGAGAATACTAACGTGAACAAGAATTTTATGCAGAGAAAAAAAAATGAAAGCCTCAAAATTTCAGATCTAGAAAATGTACGTACAGGTGAAAAAAAAAACCCCCTCTCAAACCCTAGCCTTGGCTATTTATAGACTTAGGGTTTTGATATTTTTACATAAAAGTTCACAACATTTATTTAATTATACAGAAGAGCTATCAATGTCAAATTGAACTAAAACCCCTGAACTTTACAAAATTGTGTTTTTATTCCAAGTGACTTCCAGCTTCTCCGAATTGACTATAGATTTATCTGGTGTTTGTTTCGAGCATGGTAGAGCAGCATTAGTGCCAAGTAACCCATCTCGCCTTCAGTCTCCTGTTGCATATCTTACAGTCTCCAGAGCACGCTTTTGTGGTCCAGTTTCCTTTCGATAGCTCACTCTGCAAAACACCACTAAAAATACCCGATCAGCATTATTTATAGACAAATGATAGATAAATATGGGTATGAAAATGTGATAAAATCGTGCTGATCAAATGCCCCCACACCTATCTTTTGCTAGTCCTCGAGCAAAACTAATAAAAAGAAAAAGAAAAACTAAACTACTCTAACTCACTTTCGTAGGAATCACGGTTGCACTTAGCATGTGCAACAAGCCGTTTAAACCCCTAGGTCACCCCTAGAGGACGAGTTTTGTCTCGTAAGGTTTTCAGTGGATTACACCCACAAAATCCAAGAAAGTTAGAGAGTAAGAAATAAATAAAAGTAAAATAAGGATAACCGAAATCAAGAAAAGAAAAACAAATCAAAAAAAAAAATTTTTTTTTTTTTGGTTAACTAGTTAGCAAGATCATCAATTTCCATGAGTTTCATTTTCAAGTAAAACCTCAATTCAAGAAATCATATTGGCTATAAAATAAAGTCTCAATCCAAAACTTTACACCACCTGTCCTAAGTTTCAGATCCTATGTACCCCGTGATCGTGATGTAGTTCTTAAGCTTGGGAATATTTAATTGCAACTTTTCTTTTTTTTCTTTAGACTTTTGTTTTTTTTTTAAACCATCTTTCGCGTAAATACCGAGGCTTCCTGAGGCCAAGGCACCTAGCTAATTGATAATCAAAATTATTATATTTTTTAATGTCTTGTCCTATTAGGCTTTCTCAGCTACCCATATAACGAGCTTTGGGCAATGCTCCCAAACCAGATGGTCTCAGGGCATTAAGTGTAAAAACACTCCTACGGACTTAATTACTCAAGCAACTGAGGCCACAAGACAAGACTTATTAATATTTATTTTACTATATAATAAAATTTTTTTTCTTTTTTTTTCTTTTTTTAGTTGCAATCAATATCCCAAGCCTATGAACTAATAGTGTAAGTGCTATTGGGTACATAATCACTTAGACTAAGTTTAGATGGTATGTCCGTTTTAGATTCTAATCTTTATTTTAAGACTTTATAATTCTTTCATCTTGATCTTACCCTTAAAATCCACTCATGGATACTAAATCACTCACATACTAGCTAATTATTTGCAGAAAATTTTCAAATTTTTCACAAAAAATTTTTTTTAATTTTTTTTAAGACTCTAAATAAAGAATTTTCACAATTTTTTTTTATTTTTTAAGACTCTAAATAAAGAAAGAAAAGAGAATAAAGTGAAAACCCTAAACTAAAACAAAACCAAAAAGACTCCTAAAACAAAAGAAATATGTGAATCTTCCCCCCACACCTAAATTGTGCCATGTCCTTATGCATATACTTGAATACAGAGATAGAATGAATATAGCATAAAATACATACATCCACATACGTGTACACAATCACAGAATAAACCATCCAATTCAAGCGTACATGAGTAAAATGTATGAAACAAATATGCTGAAATTAGAAGTACTCACAGTGTACTGAAAAATCTAGTTGCAGAAGCAACCAAAATCACTCCATGTGTGTGCATCCCCGCTTATCCTGTAATCACTTATAAAAATCTTGGCACCAAGGTTAGAAAAAAGATACATAAAACAACTCTTTAGACACCAAAACTACATTGACTCAATTGACTAAAAGAGAAATATAAAGACTCACACACTCAAAAGAAAAAGAAAAGAAAAAAATAATAAATAAATAAAATTAAAATTAATATACAAATGTATAAAGTTACATCTTCCCTCACACCTGCCTTAAGCTACGACGGTTCCTCCCCCTTGATCGCTTTTGCCACTTTCGAGGTGGGTTCTCTTCAATGAGTTGACATGACTATTAGACCCTTCATCATTTCAGCACAACCTCCGTCAAACTTGATTTTCATACTCCTCTTCCTTAACTTCTTTTTCTTTCGTTTTCTTCTTTTCAGCCAGTCATACAGAGGACTCACTCTCTTAACATAAGCACTTGGCCCCGTATCATTTTCATTTCCCTCATGTTTAACCAACTCAGCAATATCATTATTAGAATCATCCTCGCATGCTCTACTATTATCTTTGGTGTCATTATCCCATCTCATTTTCTCATTATGGCTTGAGCAAGAGTTTTTGTTCTCACAGAACACACTTTCATTGTCGAACATCCACTCAGCTTGCTTGAAGTGGCTCATAGGATTTTCATTAATATGAATTCTAGACATGCCATGAATCATATTTATCTCAACTTTGCTAACCACAAGCTCTAGCTCAGGTGGCTCCTCCACAGGTGGATGAGACTGGGGTGCACACTCCTTAATGAAAGGTTCAAGATATAAGTCGAGACACTTAGAGTTTATCACTAGCTCTAATTCTTCAAATATCCTTATCTCTTCATTGCAAATATCTTCAAAACTCTGATCAGAGTACGCTAAATGAGATTCACCAAGATCGTTGTTGATTTGAATTTCTTTTTGAGCTTCCTCATACATCTTGAATTCGTCATCAAAGATTTCTTCAAAACTTCGAAATATTTTCCCATAATCTGGCCTCCTGTAGTTATAATCACTATGATTGTTTTGCATGTCATGAATCATATTATCCTGATGAGCATTCAACGAGGGTTCAAATTCTAACTCAAATGGTTCTTCCTCAGGCAAACAAGGTCGGGGTATAGACACTGCACAACTTGGCTCAAGATACGATCCCGCCATTGTAATGAAACCTGACTGACATGTAGGTTTATCTCATCAAACCAGCTTTCTACTTCATCAAAATCTGATTCTTGATCAATATACTTGATGTCAGATCCTTCATCTTCGAAATGTGCACTTGGTAACCCTTGGATCCAATTGACATCAAAAGGCTGGTCAGGGTGAACACTTGGTTGGTTCCCTAGGTTGAAAATATTAAGATCAATTGTCATATTATCAAAAGTGAGTTTCATCAACCCACTACGACAATTGATCAAAGCATTTGAAGTAGCTAGGAAGGGTCGGCTAAGAATCACAGGAATTTGCCCTCTCGGGTTTTCCACCGGTGCAGTTTCAAGGACGACAAAATCAACTGGAAAGATAAATTCACCGACCTTAATTAGCACATCCGCAATCTCTCCTAGTGAAACTTTAACTGACTTGTCAGCTAGTTGTAGAGTGACCTTTGTGGGCTTCAACTCACCCACTCCTAACTGCTTGTAAACCGAGTAAGGAAGCAAATTTACACTCGCCCCTAAGTCTAACAGCGCCTTGTCAATAACAGTTGTTCCATTGTACAGGAAATAGTTGGACATCCAGGGTCCTTATATTTCACTGGAATGCTATTCTGGATTATTCTACTGATATTTGCTGCTAGAAAGACCTTCTTCGGCATTTGATTTGCTTTCTTCTTAGTGCACAAGTCCTTCAAAATTTAGCATAGGACGGGACTTGTTCAATAGCGTCAAGAAGAGGAACATTCACTTTCACTTACTTGAAGATTTCTAGAATCTTCTCCATCTGCGCCGTGTGTTTCTTCAGTTTTAATCGATTAGGAAATGGAGCTGGTGGCTCATACGGAGGCTCAGTAATTTGCTCAGTTTCTTTATCTTCAGACTGATATGAGCCAGAAGATGATGGATTAGCCATGGGGAGAGAGGAATTCGTTTGGTCAGGCATCACTACCTGATTGTCAACTTTCTTTCCAGATCGCAAAGTATGAATTGCATTGATTTGAGCATGACTGGACGAATTTGCTCTGGTATCTCTGGGATTAATCTCAGGTTGGCTGGGAAAGGTCCCTCTTTCCCTTTCACTCATTTGAGACGACATTTTACTCATTTGCAGCGTGAGCTGTTGTATGGCTTGTTGATTAGACTGCAACATCTGATTTGTCGATTGCATATATGAGTTGAAGTTCTTCTCCATGGTGTTTAACTTTTGATCACTCCCAAATCCTGGTGGTGGCATTGATGGATTTGCATATGTTGGAGTGGATTGCGGTGCTACAAAGGCCGGTTGTTGTTGCTGATACTGGAATGTGTTTGGCCTCGTGTACTGTGAACCGCTTGGTTGAGGTGCTTGTTGCCCCTCCTTGATATCCTCCTCCTTGATTCCATGAAAGTTAGGGTGATTCTTCCACCCTGGATTGTATGTTGGTGCAAATGGATCATTCCTTTGTCGCTGATAAGTGGCGTTTAACTGTTGTCCCTGACTATTCATTAGTGGGTTTGGAAGGAATGGGCAATCTTCCATGACATGAGTTGGAGATTGACAGTTAAAGCAACTTGGTACAGAGGTCTGATTCACTTGATCGAACTGCTGAGGAGGAGTCCCCTGCTTTCCAACACTTCAATCCTTCTCATCAGTGTGGCCATCTTTGCTTCAGCTGCAATGGAGTTTTCGATCCAATGTATGCCACTCCTCGATGTGGTGGTTGAGTTTGTAGTTGGTGGCTTCTCATTAAACCCTTCCCACTGCATTGTTTTCTCTGCCATCTCTCGAGGATTATCCATGCATCATCATCTGTCATCCTCATGAAGTCACCGTGGCTCATGGATTCAAGAAGAGTTTTCGATTTGTAATCAACACCCTCGTAGATAATTTGACAGAGACGCCACTTTTCTATGGCATGATAGGGACATTGAGCTAGAAGGTCCTTAAATCTTTCTAAATATCTCCAAAATGGTTCTTTGTCCCGTTGTCTGAATTGATTGATCTCAGATCGAATCCGTGCAGTCTTGTGCATTGGGAAGAATTTTTTCAGAAAAACTGCAACAAACTCCGCCCATGTAGTAATTGAGTTTGTTGTGAGGCTGTAAAGCCACTTTTTTGCATTGTCCCTGAGTGAGAAAGGGATGAACCTTAGTTTGACTCCATCTTCACTCAGCTGCCTAATTCTCATCATTGCGCACACCTCCTCAAACTCATTGATGAACATATATGCATCTTCAGATTCCAGTCCGGAGAATTTGGGGAGCATAGTGATGTATTGTGGCTTCAACTCGTAGTTGTTTTCAGTGGCTTCTGGCAATCTGATGCATGACGGGTGTGATGATCGAGGAGGGTAACATCGGTCCATGAGGATCATTGGTGGGACAGGGTCAGTCATCTTAATCTCGTTCGTATCTATGCTGACTAGACGTCCTTTTGAGTCGCGTTCCCAAGCTGACATATATCAGCGTAGGAATTGAGTTGGAATATGTGATGCTTGGGTAGCACTGAAATTTTTTTTATTAATTTTTTTATTTATTTAATAATTTTTTCGGTAGACGTGCTAAGACAAAAGAGGACACCGATCCCCGGCAACGGCGCCAAAAACTTGATGGGGAGATTATGTCTCCTCGTTTTAAATAACCGCAAGTGCACGGTCTTTCGATGTAGCACTTGAGGGTCGGTCCACAGGGACAGGTGGTTCTTTTGGTTTTAGCACTTCTAGACGAATTGATAAAAAATTTTGTGTGGTTTGTGAGTTATGTGAACTAATTATAATAAAAGAAAAGTCAAGCACCTAGGGTCGAATCCTCTAAACTAACATCAAGTGGTCGATCTTGGTCTCCATACCAGTTTGTAATACACACCAAATCTCTATGTCTAAGAGGCACATTAATTCTGAACACTAGATTTAAGCACAAGCTATTATCCAGTTACATAGTCCATCAAAGATAAATTAACTAAATTAAACAAATAACATAAGGCAATAAAGCTCTAAGCATGAACCATTAACCCCCGATACATAGCCTGTCCAAAATCCAATTATTCAAGAAATTAATTTCCTAAAAGTAGTAGGTCAATTGGTGTGTATACAGTCATAAATAGGAGAATGACTCGGTCCACTAGAATTAAGTCTAGGTTCATCTTCCCTAAGCGCTTGCAGAAAATTAGCTACTCATGATAAAACTAACAATAACTAAACTAATTAAATCAGTTTAAACTATCTAAATTTAATTAAATAATTAACTGAAACTCTAATTAATTACACTAATGAAACTAACTAAAAATAAATAAATAAATAAATAAATAAAACTTAAACCTTACCTTGCAGTAGCCGCCACCTGCACTTGCAGGTAGGTGGGGGCTTCCTCTCCAAACTGAGCGCCTGGACCTGTGCTCCAATCAAAGGCGCCAAGGGCACCTGTGCTCCAATCAAAGGCGCCAGGGGCGCTTGCCTTCCTGTGAGAAAAGAGAGAGAGGCACTTGCCTCACTCTTTTGTCTGTTATCTTTTTTTTTTTCTTTTTTTTTCAGATTTGGGATGTTGGGCGCCTGTGACAGAGAGATGCGCCCAAGCCTCTCTCTCTCTCTCTGTTTTTTTTCTTTTGATGGAAGGGCTGCTGTGATGCAGAGATAAGGAAGGAGGCTTTTTGATGAATGAATCAAACAAAACAAAAGAACGAGAATACTAATGTGAACAAGAATTTTATGCAGAAAAAAAAAATGAAAGCCTCAAAATTTCAGATCTAGAAAATGTACGTACAGGTGAAAAAAACCCCCTCTCAAACCCTAGCCTTGGCTATTTATAGACTTAGGGTTTTGATATTTTTACATAAACGTTCACAACATTTATTTAATTATACAGAAGAGCTATCAATGTCAAATTGCACTAAAACCCCTGAACTTTACAAAATTGCGTTTTTATTCCAAGTGACTTCCAGCTTCTCCGAATTGACTGTAGATTTATCTGGTGTTTGTTTCGAGCATAGTAGAGCAGCATTAGTGCCAAGTAACCCATCTCGCCTTCAATCTCCTGTTGCATATCTTACAGTCTCCAGAGCACGCATTTGTGGTCCAGTTTCCTTTCGATAGCTCACTCTGCAAAACACCACTAAAAATACCCGAGCAGCATTATTTTAGACAAATGATAGATAAATATGGGCATGAAAATGTGATAAAATTATCAGATCAACAAGTATTCTAAAAGATTACAAGTAGGTCTCCTCAGAGATTCTGGAGAAGTGTGCCGATAGGAGGCTGGTCAGCGCGCGACCACTTTGTCCCTTTGACGATGCGAGCGATGAGATACCCTTCTCGCCTGGTTCGGGAAATCGGAGAACAGAAGGTTGGTAGAACCCTCTTGTTACTTCTCAAAACCACCTTCACTTAGGAATTCCTTCTCGCCTGGTTCCGGAGATTCCTTGAGAAAAAAATATTAGAGTATCAGCACCCTGAATAGAGAAGCAATTCTCTAAAAGTCTCTAAATTCTTGTGCGCGCGGTGCGTCATGAAGAAGTCTCTGCTTGTGGAGTCCTCTCTCTCTCTGCCGGGGGTCTCTTGCGCATGTCCCTTCGTCCCCCCTCCTTGTGCCCCTGGTGGCTATTTATAAGGAGAGCAAGGTTATAATTGTCCTTTGAAAGTATAGAAACAGATTGAATCAAATCTATTTAAATCTGAAAAGTAGCCTTGCTACGAGGTTAGGATCAGCTTCTGCGAAGTTAGAAATGGCAGGTCGGTTGATCCTCCTGATCCGTTTTGATTCTTTCCATATAATTAGAAGATTTCCCCTGATCCTCTTACTCGTTTTAGGAGAGTCAAGAGATTATGGCAATCAACTGCCAATTTGATCTCAGATTTGATCTTGATTGGATTTGATCTTGATCCTGAATAGATTTGATCTCATCTGGAGATTTGATTGGTCAAATGTTGACCATAGCAGACCCGCAACGGCGCTGCCTGCTTTGAACTCACAGTGGAGCTGGAGGCAGTATCTGGCGAAGTCAGAAGAAAGCTCTTCGGCGGAGCTAGATGTCGTCTGTGGCGAAGCTACCGCATACCCTTTCTGCGCAGTTGCGTGTGGCTTCAGGTGGACCTAACTCTCTCTGCGGAGTTGCGCTTCAGCAGTTCAAGCGAAGCTATGAGTTAGCTTCCTGGCGGAGCTTTGAATGGCTTCAAGGCAAAGTTGGATGATCTTAGCCTCTCAGGCGAGGCTATCCCTTCGGGCTCATGTGATGCTAAGTGCTGAAAGATCACCTAGAGGGGGGGTGAATAGGTGATTATGCTAATCTAGTCAACTCAATGCGGAATTAAAAACTAATTTGCAATTTCAACAAGAGATGCACACAACCAAGCCAAGCATATAAGTATGTATGAGCAATATGAATAGATGCAAGGCACAAAGTAGAGAGAGAGAGAGTAAGAGTCAATGAACAAGCGCAAACACCAAGATATGTTTCGAGGTTCGAGCACCCAGCTCTACATCCCCGCCTTCACCCAGAATGATTTTAAGTCCACTAGCTTGTCCACAAAGGACTCCCACAAGGGAACCTCCACCGAGGATTTGGGGCAATCACAATACAAGGAGTACCCAACTCCTCTCCTTACAAACACAACCTCCTCCTTGAGGCACAACTCCAAGCCAACAAACAATCACCTCACAACCCGAGGGATTAGCACAAAGCCAAGTAAGGATCACCTCACAACTTGAGGGATACAACCACTTGCACAAACAACCTCCTCACCCAAGAGGGAAAAGCACAAAGCAAAGTATAGAGGGTTTACAACTTGGTGGTTCAACAACAACTACAACAATCTCTTTTCCCACACACAAAGATCCTATAGAAAAGATAGTAGATTTTTGCTCAAGTGTGGAGAAAACCAAGGGATTTGAAACCAGCAACTCAAAGAAAATCTTTGGGAAATAATAGAAAATGAGAATAGTGAAGTTCAAAAAAAGCTTTTCCCAAAATCCCTTTTCTTTGATTTTTCAAACCCTAATAAAACACCAAAAAGATTGTTCAATTTGAATCCAAAAACCTCTTTTAATTGCTGTGAAAACACCAGAGAGTAAGGAAAAATTCGCACAAAAAATCTTAGAGAAAAACTGTTGCAAATGGGGTATTTATAGGCAAATCTGGAAACTAGCCCGTTGGCAGCAGATTTTGCCAAAATAACCCTGCCGTCGACCGGTCCGGTCGACCGTCAACGGTCAATTTTTGCCCGTTGGCAGCTGCCGGTCGACCGGCCCGGTCGACCCAAACAAACAGAGAGCTCTGCTCTCAGTCCGGTCGACCGTCCCGGTCGACCGTCCCAAAGCTGCCAAACGTGCACAGATTTGTGCACGTCGGTCGACCGGCCCGGTCGACCGACCTCAGCCCTAGTCGACTAGTCAGGTTACTAGTCGACTTGGTTGAAGCATGGAACAGAAAATTCAGTTAGAAATATGTTTAAAAATTCTTTTATCTTTTCTAAAATCACCAAAAATAGTTTTATCATTTTGCATTGATATATAAACATGTGGTAAAAAGTTTAGCTCAAATATCAATCAATATGAACTATTTTTGTGTCTAATCATTTTTACCAAAAACCAAAAACTGTATTTTCTAAAACTTAGATTTTGAATAGAAAATACGTTTGGTCCAAAACTCTTCCAAATACAAAAACATGATATTTAAACACTTTGAAGCATGATGCATATGGATAGAAATCCAATATACATGAAACATATACATATCATAGTTTTTGTCATTAATTCCAAATATGTTTTGTCAAAATACCAAAACATATAACACATGAATAAGGAGTCAAAACTAAGTTTGTCTAGGAAATTAAGCATGCATGTATATAGAACAAATCATATATACATTAAACCATGTAAACTTGTTTTGATCTATCCATTCATGAAAACCAAGATAGGTTAAACCTAAAACCGAAAAACCAAAAACCAATATTCAAACATGAAACGTGTGTGTTGTGAACTTGAGCATTATCATACTATTCTAATATTTATAATTTGGATTTAAACACAAAACTAAATTATGGTACCGAAGTCTTCTTGTAGAGCGCAATCTCCAAGCCGACTCGATCCAAAACTCCTTGATCCATCGAGCAAGTGCTATATATGATCTTTGACGCTCGGGCTCTTGAATCAACTTGTGAAAGTGATGTGTGGAAGCTTTCACAAACTAATAACTTGATTAATGATCTGAAACTAAAATCACAAGATTACTAGTACACATACTACATGAGTTAATCATCATCAAAACTAGAGTGGAAGGCCTTTGGGCCAACAATCTCCCCCTTTTTGATGATGACAAAACTCATGGAGTTATATGTGCATGGATTAAAGTTAAGCTTCAAAGAAGCTCCCCCTTAACTCATGCATAACCAAATAAACATAATGAATATGCAATGAAGGCTCTTAACATGAAACATGAAACATGCATACCTATGCATAAACAATAAAGGGTTCTAGATACCAATGAAATGTTCAATTACAAAACATGCTCTAGATACCAATTCCAATGAAATATTTAAAACAAAACATGCTCTAGATACCAATTACACTCTAGATACCAATTACAAAACATCCAATCACAAACATGCTTTAGATACCAATTAAAATTAAACTAAATTAAACTTAATATATGCAAAACAAAACATGCATATATAACTCAAATTCTTCTCCCCCTTTTTGTCAATCATCAACAAAGGGGTAAAAAACCAAAGCAAAACAAATCTTCTTTCTTTTTAATACAAAGAGTCAATCTTTAATAAGGGGTAAAAGCAAAACCAAATCAATAGAAAAATCAATAAATTTTCTCCCCTTTTTATTCGAAACAATGAATCAAAAAAAATAATATTTTCTCCTCTTTTTGTCTAAAACAAAACCAAAGTCAATTAGAGGTACCATTGAAAATATGTCAAAGAATAGCATTTTGATACCAATTGAACGGAAACAAACAAAATATTGATACCAATTTTAAGCAAAAACACATGAAATATCTTGATATCAATTGAAATTAAACATAATAAATTTTGAATGTCTAAACACAAAAATTTTGATACCAATTGTAAGTAATTTTCATTTTGAACATATGATACCAATTTGAAATTTTCAATCATAAAGTAAGGGAGTGGGAATCAAATACCAATTGAAAAATTACCAATTGAAAGATAAAATTAATTTTCTCCCTCTTTATGAAATACCAACTAAATAAAGCTTAGGCTTGATACCAATTTAAAAGTAATCAATTGAAACAAAATTGAAACTCAAGCACTAGCATAAACAAGATTTTGTGCTTAAAGATATAGGGATATAATAAGCACAAATAAAACATATATATGTATGAAAAATAGATACCAATAGAAATTGATATTCTTGGAATGAAACCTACATACATACAAACACAGATGAGTATACAAGAAATGTCAAGATCGATACCAATTGAAAAAAAAATTCAATGATACCAATTAAAATAACAATAATATCAAATGTATATCTCATATAACTACCTCCCAATCATGGTTCAAGTTTTAAATGATTTTCATGTTAAAACATACAAGAACATGATCTCCCATCCATCCTCCCATTGAAGGTAGGGGTTTTCAAAAATAGTTTGAAAATAAGCTTTGTTTGAAAATCTCTACCATAGTGAGGAATACGAACTAGTTATAGGAAAAACTTTTAAAACTAGTACGAAATCCTTCAAGTAAGGAATAAAACACAATTGTTTTTCATGAAACACATGTAAATCACATGATCACTAAATACTCAAAGTCCATAAAGCTCATTCAAATTCTCATGAAAACAAATCATGAGTAAACTAATAAAGTGAGTGTACAAGTATAATGTGACACATATCAATCATGAAAATATTCAATTAGGCTCATATGAAATTCCTTGAAAACATGAAACTTGAAAAACTAGTTTTTCATTACCAAAAGAAATTCATCTAAGATGTGAAATCACCAATTGAAATCATCTTAAAAACAAGAGATTCATTATAATGTGAAATCACTTAGTAAACATGAAATTCATCCAAACGATTTAAACTTCAAGGAATATGTATGTCATGTACAAACTAAAGTATACATACATATCCTAAACACAATGAGTCCATATATATAGATTTGCATGAAAGGCAAGTGACTCAAAGGGTATACATGTATATCTTAAGGTTTGGCAAAATAAACATATACATGAAATGAAAAATCATATACATAAAACAAATCCAAAAATAGGAATACAAGTTTAAAATGCATGAATCATCAAAACTAGGCTATACTAGCACATTTAATGGGTACAAATAAGCATCCAAGCAAAAACATATATAAAGATTTATTTGTGTCCCACTACATGTGCAAGTATAAATTCTAGTCTTAATGAAAACTAACATCTAAGCAAGTAATCAAATCATTAAGCATAAAACGGGAATCATAACTCAACATGATAAACATAATAATCAAAACATGATTATTAAAACAAAAAGTCATAGTCACCATATGATTTGCGTGACAAAGACATATGCATAAGATCTTATGATTAACATGATAGCTAAAACATAAGGAGAACACAAAATATGGGTCCATACTAATCATGGGTGTCTCAACAACTAATCATGTAAAGCATAAGTTTAATAAACATGGCGAATATCATACTAATCATGAAACAATAAAACAAAACAAAAATCATAAACATTATAAACATCCAAATGGTCATAATGCATATGTATGTGCATTAGAACTAGGGCATACATGTTTGTTTAAACAAGGTGAGAACACTAAATATAGATCCATATAAGACATGGGTGCTCAAATAACTAAACATGTATAACACTATTCTAATGAGCATGGCATAAGCATAATGAACAATAAACCATGGCATGTTATAAATAGATGAACATGAAAAGAATGCAAATAAAAATGAGAGTTAGAGAATGATACAAAAACCGATGAAGGTGCATCTCTAATTCTCCAAACCACGGTGGTCCTCCCACAAAATCTCCTTGAGAGTGAAGCATCCAAATGGTTCTCTTTAGGCACGGAACGCATCCACTCCAAGGCACCAACACTCTCACGTTTTGCGAGAGCTCCCACCTACATCAAAAAGTATAGAGGTGGTCTTTGGTACCCATTTCTTTGTGGGTCCACGGGGGTTAGTATCCTTTCTAACCCAAACAAGATTAGTTGCTAAATTTTCATGATAGATACGATCATAACAAAATCTAGCAAGATGGCCTTTTCGGCCACAATGTGTACATGTGTACATATGAGCATACGTGCGATGGTGGGGACCGTGGAAAGCATGTGCATGCCGTGGAGGGTGAGCATGCAAAGATGGACCTTGTTTCTTGTGAACCAAGGTTTCCAAACGTGTATGATTCAATGTGCATTGGCTCAAAGTGGAGCCCAAACATTCAACACTTTTCTTCAAAATATTTATATCATTTTCAATAGTGGAAGACAAGTGGAGCATGCAATAGGTGTGCTAGAACAAGAAGCTACACTAGCATGACAAACATGAATATCAATCTCATTTTGCAAAGATTCATTTTTCTTCAAAACCAAATTCAATTCTTTTGTAATTGAATCAATTTTATTTTTCAAAACAAGGTTATCTTTTAAAACAAAATCCAATTTAGAAGATAAAATCTCATTGTTTTTCACAACATCATTACAATCATTTTTGTTTTTCAAATCTCAATCTCATCAAGGGCAAGGTCTAGTTGAGATCTTAGTGAGTCACGTTCACTAGTGATCTCTTCCTTTTCTTGCAAAACCAATTCAAATTAGAACATAAATCCTTTAATTCATTTTTCAAAACAAGGTTGTCCTCTTTCAAAAGATTGTGTTTTTTCAATAAATTTTCAAGCTTTTGAGCAAGTTCTAAATTTAAAGTTTGAACTTCAAAACAACCATGGCAATAGGAACTAGAGCTATCATCTAATTGAGTGTCCGATTGTACCTCAAGGGAGTTTTTCCCTTGGACCATGAAGCAATGCTCTTCGGACTTTTCTCTCTTAGATCTCCTCATCTTGTTGATAATCCTTGGAAGCTCGAGAGACGTCAATAAGCTCCAAACTGCAAAAGCCGAGTCATAATGATTAAACACGGGTAAAAGATGTTCACCTAGAGATGCTCTAAGTGTTCTAAGTGCTAATGCATTTGCCTTCTTATGCTTGCTACTATTGGGGAATGATTCCATAGTGGAGGCTTGATAAACTAGATGTCCTAGTCTTTTCAAATGGCTACTCATATTGGCCTTCCAAGAATCAAGTCTAATATGGTCAAACATAGGAGGGCTATCCATGAGAGCAAACTAAATGAGTGCAAATGAACAATGCAAATGAAGATTAGCAAACCAAGATCTCACTCCTAGGTGGTTAAACCTAAATATCAGGAGCGCTAGCTCTGATACCAATTGAAAGATCACCTAGAGGGGGGTGAATAGGTGATTATGCTAATCTAGTCAACTCAATGCGGAATTAAAAACTAATTTGCAATTTCAACAAGAGATGTACACAACCAAGCCAAGCATATAAGTATGTATGAGCAATATGAATAGATGCAAGGCACAAAGTAAAGAGAGAGAGTAAGAGTCAATGAACAAGCGCAAACACCAAGATATGTTTCGAGGTTCGAGCACCCAGCTCTACATCCCCGCCTTCACCCAGAAGGATTTTAAGTCCACTAGCTTGTCCACAAAGGACTCCCACAAAGGGAACCTCCACCGAGAATTTGGGGCAATCACAATACAAGGAGTACCCAACTCCTCTCCTTACAAACACAACCACCTCCTTGAGGCACAACTCCAAGCCAACAAACAATTACCTCACAACCCGAGGGATTAGCACAAAGCCAAGTAAGGATCACCTCACAACTTGAGGGATACAAACCACTTGCACAAACAACCTCCTCAACCCAAGAGGGAAAAGCACAAAGCAAAGTATAGAGGGTTTACAACTTGGTGGTTCAACAACAACCACAAACAATCTCTTTTCCCACACACAAAGATCCTATAGAAAAGATAGTAGATTTTTGCTCAAGTGTGGAGAAAACCAAGGATTTGAAACCAGCAACTCAAAGAAAATCTTTGAGAAATAATAGAAAATGAATAGTGAAGTTCAAACAAAAGCTTTTCCCAAAATCCCTTTTCTTTGATTTTTCTAACCCTAATAAAACACCAAAAGATTGTTCAATTTGAATCCAAAAACCTCTTTTAATTGCTGTGAAAACACCAGAGAGTAAGGAAAAATTCGCACAAAAAATCTTAGAGAAAAACTCTTGCAAATGGGGTATTTATAGGCAAATCTGGAAACTAGCCGTTGGCAGCAGATTTTGCCAAAATAACCCTGCCGGTCGACCGGTCCGGTCGACCGTCCAACGGTCAATTTTTGCCCGTTGGCAGCTGCCGGTCGACCGGCCCGGTCGACCCAAACAAACAGAGAGCTCTGCTCTCAGTCTGGTCGACCGTCCCGGTCGACCGTCCCAAAGCTGCCAAACGTGCACAGATTTGTGCACGTCGGTCGACCGGCCCGGTCGACCGACCTCAGCCCTAGTCGACTAGTCAGGTTACTAGTCGACTTGGTTGAAGCCTGGAATAGAAAATTCAGTTAGAAATATGTTTAAAAATTCTTTTATCTTTTCTAAAAATCACCAAAAATAGTTTTATCATTTTGCATTGATATATAAATATGTGGTAAAAAGTTTAGCTCAAATATCAATCATATGAACTATTTTTGTGTCTAATCATTTTTACCAAAAACCAAAACTGTATTTTCTAAAACTTAGATTTTGAATAGAAAATACGTTTTGTCCAAAACTCTTCCAAATACAAAAACATGATATTTAAACACTTTGAAGCATGATGCATATGGATAGAAATCCATATACATGAAACATATACATATCATAGTTTTTATCATTAATTCCAAAATATGTTTTGTCAAAAATACCAAAACATATAACACATGAATAAGGGAGTCAAAACTAAGTTTGTCTAGGAAATTAAAGCATGCATGTATATAGAACAAATCATATATACATTAAACCATGTAAACTTGTTTTGATCTATCCATTCATGAAACCAAGATCGGTTAAACCTAAAACCGAAAAACCAAAAACCAATATTCAAAACATGAAACGTGTGTGTTGTGAACTTGAGCATTATCATACTATTCTAATCTTTACAATTTGGATTTAAACATAAAACTAAACTATGGTACCGAAGTCTTCTTGTAGAGTGCAATCTCCAAGCCGACTCGATCCAAACTCCTTGATCCATCGAGCAAGTGCTATATATGATCTTTGACCCTCGGGCTCTTGAATCAACTTGTGAAAGATGTGTGGAAGCTTTCACAAACTAATAACTTGATTAATGATCTGAAACTAAAATCACAAGATTATCAGTACACATAACTACATGAGTTAATCATCATCAAAACTAGAGTGGAAGGCCTTTGGGCCAACAAGTGCTAGCATTTTAGACCTGCTGAGGTCTATTTAGAGACAATCCGGGCTCACTGTCTGCTTGCTGGATTAGTGGAGTCCAAGTTGCTTCCTTGTCCCTCGAAGATGGGTGAAAACTGGTCGTCAGCTTGTCTGTCACTTGTCTTTTGTAAATGTCAACAAGTTTAGACATTGTTCGGGCCAGTAAGAATCTTGTCTTTTTTAAGTGTCAACATATACTTCAAAAGTGTTTTGATATCATGTTTTTGTATTTATTCCAGCTTTTGAGAAATAGTTTTTCATTTTAAAGTCTTCTCAAAAACTCTTGAAGATAAAAATAAAACGAGTTTTGAAAATACAATTTTTTGTTTCAAGCTTAATTTCTAATGCCTCAAAAATAGTTCAAATTGTTTATAATATGGGTTAATCCTTGATCAAACATATTTATATTTCAAGTGCTTACATGAACTTATTTTTGTGAATTTTATGTGATTTTATGGGATTTTATGGGTATTTAAAATACCAAGTTTTCAAACCCTAAAACCCAGCCTAAGACCGCTGGCGGTCGACTAGACAAGATCTTGGTCAACCGGTGGTCAACCGATGTGCACAGGACGTGCACAAGGTTCTGGCTATTGGGACGGTTGACCATGCGGTCAACCAATCCAGAGAGCTTGCTCTCTGAATCTGGCCCCTGTTGACCGACCGGTCGACCAACTAGAGAGTTCAGTCTATGGTTCTGGCCTCGGTCGATCGGTGGTTGACCGACCAACAAATTGCCTTGGGGCGGTCCACCGGTAGTACCCAACGGTTAAAAATTTGACCATTAGCCGGTCGACAGTGTGGTCGATCGACAGGTCATCCAGGACCTGTTCTGGACCCCAACGACTATAATTTTGAGACCCTATAAATATGGGTTCTCTTAGCCAATTTTAACTAAGATTTTTGAGAGCAATTTTTTCCATCTTCTTAAGGGTTTTTAGTAAGTTTTCGAAACAAGTTTTTGTGCAAAAAATTCTCTTATCTTTATTTGTTTCAAAGTTTTTAGAAAATCAAAGAAAACTAATATTTGAAAATTCTAATTTTGTTCTTCATTTCTTTATCTGTCAAGAAGTTTTTCTTTGTGTTTTCTTTTTCAAAAACTTTGTTTTCTCATACTTGAACTATCAATTCTATACCTATCTTTAGGATCTTTATTTTGTGAGAAAATTATTTGTGATCCTATGAGATCACCAAGAGAGTTGGTAATTATAGGATCACCAAGTTGTAAACCCTTTCTTTGCATTGGCTTTGTGCCTTCCCTCTTGTGTAGAGGTGATTGTATTTAAGAGAAGAGTTGTGTGCTCCTACTGTTGAGTTGTAATTTCTCAGTGGAGGTCCCTTAGTGGAAGCTCATGTGTGGACATAGTGGAAATCATTCTATGTGAAGGTTGGAACATAGAGCAGTGGCTCGAACCTCGAAACATATCCTTGTGTTTGTGTTTGAATCTTTTCTTCCTACTCTATCTCTCTTTATATCTTGCAGTGCTTTATATTGTTCATATTCATATGCTCGATATAGTTTGTGTGTGCCCACACTTGTGTTCAACCAAGAGAGCTTTTTAAAGCACCTCAACTCTTAGTTTAGAGGAATCTAAAGGAGTAATTTCAGAGTCCTTCACGAGAAATTCGGCTCACTATTGGTTCCACATAGTGTGTTAGCAATTAAGTTTTTAATTCCACATTATTTGTCCTAAATTAGCTAGTACACCTATTCACCCCCCTTTATGTGCACTTTCAATATGTATTGAGCCTCTGCTCTTGATCTTCAGTTTAACCATTTAGGAGTGAGATCCTTGGATAGCTAATCTAGATTTACATTTGCAGACATATAGTTATACGCTCATAGAGTTCCTTGCCCAGCCCCTCTCATGTATGATGTTTCGAACATCAAGTTTAAGATGAGTGCATATTTAAAAGCCCTAAGTTTGCATGTTTATTTTGCCTCTGCTAAGAAATCTTATCTTACTAATGGAGAGTATCTTGAGGCTAATGCACAAGGCTTAGAGGCACTGAGACACATGTAATATCCATGGTCTAAAATACTGTATTTTTTATTTTTCTAAAGATTTATTTTATTTTACTAGTTATTTTATTATTTTTGTTATTCTTAGTATTGAGTGTTTCATTATGATTATAATTATTATTTCTATTTTTATGGTTATTTTAATTATTATTAACTATTATTATTCTTAATATTATTATGTATTGGTATTATTATTGTTGATTATTATTACTAGATTATTATTATTAGTATTTTAATAATTATTATTTATTTCTATTATTATATGGTTAATTATTATTATTTATCATCATCATTATTATTAAAATTATTGCCTGAATTATTATTTTTCATCCTAGATTCTTTTCCTCATACCTATTTATCTAAACCTGAAACCCACCAACCCAATAACCTATAACCCAAAACCTAATCCCCGTAATCCTATCTTAATTCAAATCCTAGGTCTTAACTGCCTAATGTAAATCCTATCTAATCAAATCTTTATCCAAGCAAACCAAATCATAAATCTAGGATAATCCTAATCTAAATCCTAACAAAAATCATATCTAATCCTAACTTACTCAAATATAAATATTATTTTTAAAACATAATCTTAATTAATTCTATCCAAAACTACTAAGTCAAGCAATTTGAACCCAACTGAAATTCTGAATTTTAAGATTCTTAATAATCTATAAAAAGCCTAAAGTACTTCTCTTTCTACCTCCAAAAAGAAAAATCATCACCCAACTTTTCCCACCTCCTTCTTTCTTTTCTCCTCAAGTCAAGAATGAATGAAAAGGAATCTCGAAATACTGAAATTGAGGAACATACTAGGGAGATCAAATCCAAGTAAGTAATCTATCTTCTCACAATTTATTTGATAGAAATAAGTTATTAAAAATCATGTTTATACCGTGATTATTCATGAATTTTTATACATCAAAACCCAACCACAAATCCAACTAAAACATACATGAGAATGTACCGACCCACATCTAAATTTACATATTTTTTTCTTAATTTTTTACAACTAATTTTTTCCCACACCAAAATCCAAAAAAAAAAAATTCAACCGACCAAGCTGACCAGGCCTGGCCAGGCTAGCCTGACCCCGCTGGGCCAAGGCCAGCCTGACCCGGGCAGACCCGGGCCAGGCCTGACCTGGACCCGGGCCAGGCCTGAGCCTTTGGGCCTTGTTAAAAAAAATAAAATTTCAGACCAGGCCTGGACCTAGCTTGGTCTGGCCTGGGCTTGGGCTGGGCCTGGGCCGCTAGACATATGTATAAAAAAAAGAAAAAGAAAGAAGAAAGAAAGAAAGAAAGGAGAACTTGCACAATAAAAATAGTTAGCTAAAAATATCAAAAAAATAAAGAAAAATATAAATAATAGTCTACAATATATCTAATTTTATGATAAAATTTTCAGAGAAATAGCAACATAAATTAAATTAGATTACCCCCTTAAATTTAGTATTCATTAATGGTAAATTAAGATTCGTTAAGTATTTTAATGATTTAAAGTCTATTAAAAATCTAACAAAAGTTATAAATTGGTTTAAATTAAGCCTATTAAATTCATTAGACTGATAGGGTCATATTCCTAACCCCCAAACTAATTAATTAGAATTAAAATCCCTTATAACTCCCAAGTAAAATATCCTTTTAAAAATCTAGCAATTTCTATTGAAATAAACCATGTAAATTTATCGGGGCCTTATAATTTCAATGCTTTGGACTTGGGATTGAGTTCAGGTGAGTGTTCTTTTCCTCCTTCAGTTAAACAAGGTTTTTGTGATAAATAGTTTTATTTTGTTATATAATTATGTTACTAAAATTTTTTGAGATGATATTTGTGATTATTATTTTCCTCATTCACCATTGTCAGAAATATATATATATATATATATAATATATATATATATATATATATATATATGTTGCTTATTTTATTTCATGTGACCAACTGCTTTATTATACTAGTATGATTATCCGTATCATTTCATGAGGTACCAATGAATGTTCACTTTGATTCTATAGCTTACTTGAGTGTCATTTAGTATCATTCATGTGTTAGTTGTTTGACATTATTGGCTCAGAACTAGTTGTGATATAACCTTAAACTGTAACTTAGTTCGATCTGTAGATTAACTGATCTAATTCATATTTGAGGACAGATAGCATCACTCATGTGTAGTATTTATCAGACAATTATTTGGTGAATTGAAACTTACAAATAATTACATGTTGATTGATTGGTGAGTTGATGAGGATTAGATTGTCAGGTATTAGTTTCTTATATGTTTAGTGGTATTTGGAGTACTTGGTAGTTCTTGATGTTACCTTATTGATATTGAGCATCATATGTATATGCTTGGATCTTAGTATTGTGCTAAAGGACTTATCTCATTTCATGTGTAACTGTTTCGGATTCAGATTTAGTTGTGATAAATCTTAGAATATAAATTGATTGATCTTGAGGTTGATTGGCTCATGATTGAGATTAAAGATTCATATTTTATATGGAGTACTTATCAGATTTGATATTTATATACTTGATGATAAGTTAGATTAGGATTCATTATATTCTGAAAGTGTATTATATATGAAGTTACCTTATTAAAAGACTGATCTTCAGATACTTTGATTGATATGGACTTAGTTAGAGTTAGAATTGATTGACATGAAGATTAGTGTTCGTTTCAGAGAATTTTGATCGGTGTTCTGATGAGATTGATGTAGTTGGATCCGTAGTTGTAGTTATTTTCTATTTTACCCATGATTATACAGTTTGAGTATTGATGTCTTGTTGATGTTGATTATCAGACGTAGAGACATCTTAGATTCCATGTTGCTTGAGGAGTAGGCGAAAATTGGGTTGACCTAACCTGGTGGCATGTATATGCATAATTTACTAGTTACTTTAATTTCTGGATCTTGTGTTGAACTTAATGGAAGTGAGAGTGTATAATGGTCTTAATTAAGATTAGATAGTGATGATTGGTTAGATATAGATGAGTATGTATTTTATATATTGGGACTTAGATATATTGATGACTTTGAGGATCTGAGTTGATTAAATATTTTGCAGGGATTATTCTATTCATGCCAGCAGGTCATTACTTATTCTGAATATCATGATTTATCTGAAGAACTTGACTGATTATATATGAATTTACCTGATAACTATATTGTCTATGTTATCATAATTGCTGAAAAAAATATTATATACGATAACAACACTCTCATGTTATACTTAATACATGTCATGTTATATCGGTATCCTGTTCACTGACATTATATCCTGTTATATAGGTATCCTGATTATACATGTTGGCTTGATTACCGTGACTATCATCGAGTTATCCCAGTGATCTAAATAACATGCACATTAAATAATCTTGATAAACTAATAACATGACATTAAATAACTTACACTGGGATTGGGAAAATTGATGGAGGAGACAACTCTGTATTTTGGGTAGACCTAGGATATAGGTTGCGCAGCCGAAAGAGAGTTCTACTGCAGGGTTTTCGAGGGTGACTGGCACCCCGTCCTATTCTTGTTCCTGTTATACATGTTCCTGACTACCTTACGGTAGGGCCTGGTTCAGCACCAGGAGTCTGGACCGTGGTCCGGATATGTACGGGACCCACCTAAAGTATGGACAATGTCTCCAACCGATCAGTTTCAATAACTTATGACCCCGATTGACACGTGTGATAGGAGTAGTATGGATGCGTCTATTACAGGTGAAAATTGGTATTTGCTGACATAGTAAATAATAGGGTACTATAATTGATTGTTTTTGCCTATTATATGTATGTATGTTGGACACCCGATGATACATCTGACCTGATCGGACTTTTGACTATAGTATCGACTGACTGTATCCACCTGATATATAGACTATGTGAAAATCACCTAGAAGGGGGGGTGAATAGGTGATATAGCTAATCTATTAACTCAATGCGGAATTTAAAAACTTAATGCAATACACTCAAGTGCAATCAACAAGTGATGCACACACAACCAAGCCAAGCAATTATGAATGCACAATATGAATAGTTGCAAGGCACAAAGTAAGAGAGAGATAGAGAGAGAGTCAATGGATCAAGCGCAAACAACAAGATATGTTTCGAGGTTCGAGCACCCAGCTCTACATCCCCGCCTTCACCCAGAAGGATTTTAAGTCCACTAGCTTGTCCACAAAGGACTCCCACAAAGGGAACCTCCACCGAGGATTTGGGGCAATCACAATTACAAGGAGTACCCAACTCCTCTCCTTACAAACACAACCTCCTCCTTGAGGCACAACTTCCAAGCCAACAACAATCACCTCACAACTTGAGAGATTAGTACAAACCAATACAAGGATCACCTCACAACTTGAGGGATACAACCCAAGGCACAAAGCCAAGAAAAGATTGGGTTTACAACTTGGTGGTCTAAACAACAACCACAAACAATCTCTTTCTCCCACACAAAGATCCTATAGAATAAGAAAGTAGATGTAGCTCAAGTGTGGAGAAAACCAATGGAATGGAAATCAAAATCACAAAGAAAATCCTTGGAAAAAACTGAAACCAAGATATAGAAGATGAATCAAAACTCTTTTTCCCAAAAACCCTTTTCTTTGATATTCCAAACCCTAGCAAAAACACCAAATAGATTGTTCAATTTGAATCCAAAACTTCTTTTGATTGCTGTGAAAACACCAGAGAGTAAGGAAAAATTCGCACAAAAATCTTATTGAAAACAGGCTATTAATGGGGTATTTATAGCTCCCAGAAAAATATAGCCATTGGCAGCAGAAACTGCCAAAAATGACCTCCGGTCGACCGTACAACGGTCGGATTTGATCGTTGGCAACTGACGGTCGACCGCCCGGTCGACCGAAAAGAACAGAGAGCACTGCTCTCTGGTCCGGTCGGCCAGCCGGCCGACCGTCCCACTGTGCTGCCAGACGTGCATAGCTCTGTGCACGTCGGTCGACCGCTGGGTCGACCGCCATTGGTTCGGCCGACCGCACGGTCGACCGACCTGGCCTGTCAGCCAGTGTCCTGGGTCAGAAAACAGGATGGAAAATATTTTAATAAATCCATAAAACTTGTAAAAATTACACAAAATAGTTTTCTCATTTTATATTGAAATATAAACATGTGATAAAAATTTCATCACAAATAACAAACATTTTTAAACATTTTTGTGCCTTATCATTTTTACCAAAATCCAAAACTTGTATTTTCTAAACTTGGATTTTTGAATAGAAAATACATTTTGTCCAAAACTCATCCAATACAAAAACATGATATTAACAACATTTAGGCATGATGTATATGGATATAATCCTATATACATGAAACATATATATATCCATGTTTTTGTCATTAATTCCAAAATATGTTTTGTTAAAAATACCAAAACATAAAACACATGAAATAGACTATTAAACTAAGTTTGTTTAAATAGTTGAAGCATGCATGTATATAGAACAAATCTAATATACATTAAACCATGTAAACTTGTTTTGAATCTATCTTTTCATGAAAACCAAGATCGGTTAAACCTAAAACCGAAAAACCGAAAACCAATATTCAAAACATGAAACGTGTGTGTTGTGAACTTGAGCATATCATACTATTCTAATCTTTACAATTTGGATCTAAACACAAAACTAAACTATGATACCGAAGTCTTCTTGTAGAGCGCAATCTCCAAGCCGACTCGATCCAAAACTCCTTGATCCACCGAGCAAGTGTTATATATGATCTTTGACGCTCGGGCTCTTGAATCAACATGTGAAAGCTTCCAAATCATCTTGTTGAAGCTAATCACCTACTAATAACTTGATTAATGATCTGAAACTAAAATCACAAGATTATTAGCACACATAACTACATGAGTTAATCATCATCAAAACTAGAGTGGAAGGCCTCTGGGCCAACAATCTCCCCCTTTTTGATGATGACAAAAACTCATGGAGTTATATATGCATGGATTAAAGTTAAGCTTCAAAGAAGCTCCCCCTTAACTCATGCATAACTAAATAAACATAATGAATATGCAATGAAGGCTCTTAAAATATAAATGCACATGTATATGCATAAATAATAAAAGGTTCTAGATACCAATGAAATGTTTAAAAACAACATGCTCTAGAAACCAATTAAAATTAAACTAAATTAAACTTAATATATGCAAAACATAAACATGCATATATAAACTAAAATCTTTCTCCCCCTTTTTGTCAATCATCAACAAAGGGGTAAAAAAAATCAAAAGCAAAACAAAATCTTCTTAATTTAAAGAAACAACCTTCGATGAGGGGTAAAAACAAAACCAAATCAACAAATATTTCTCCTCCTTTTTGTTTGAAACAAAATCAATAAAAGGTTGAAAACAAAAAAAAAACAATATTCTCCCCCTTTTTGTCTAAAACAAAACAAAGTCAATTAGGGTTAACAATCAATTAAGGTACCAATTGAAAATATGTCAAAGAATAGCATCTTGATACCAATTGAAAGGAAACCAAACAAAAAAAATATTGATACCAATTTTAAGCAAAACACATGAAAATCTTGATACCAATTGAAATTAAATATAATAAATTTTGAATGTCTTAAACAAAATTTTGATACCAATTGTAATATTTTTCATTTTGAACATATGATACCAATTTTAAATTTATTTTCTATCATAAAGTAAGGGAGTGGGAATCAAATACCAATTGAAAGACAAAATCAAATTTTCTCCCCCTTTATGAAATACCAACTAAAACAATGTGTAGGCTTGATACCAATTTAAAAATAATCAATTAAAACAAAATTGAAGCTCAAGCTTAGCATAAACACCAACATATATATGTATGGAAAATAGATATCAATTGAAATTGATATTCTTTAAAATGAAAGCATACATACATACAAACATATATGAGTATACAAAGAAAGGTCAAAATTGATACCAATTGAAAGAATTCAATGATATCAATTGAAATAACAATAAGATCAAGTGTATATCTCATATAACCTAGCCTCCCATCATGGTTCAAGTTTTAAATGATTTTCATTATAAAGTATACATGAACATGATCTCCCATCCATCCTCCCATAGATGGTAGGGGTTTTCAAAAATAGATTTGAAAATGTGGTACGTTTGAAAATCTCTACCAAAGTGAAGAATACGAACTAGTTAAAGGGAAAAATTTTTAAACTAGTACGAAATCCTTCAAGCAAGGAATAAAACAAAATTATTTTTCATGAAACACATGTAAATTACATGATCACTAAACACTAAAAGTCCATAAATCCATATCATAGTCTCATGAAAACAAATCATGAGTAAACTAATAAAGTGAGTGTACAAGTATAATGTGACACATATCAACATGAAAATATTCAATTAAGCTTGTGTGAAATTCCTTAAAAACATGAAAACCATAGAAACGATTTAAACTTCAAGCATATGTATGTCATGTACAAACTAAAGTATACATACATATCCTAAACATAATGAGTCCACAAAAGTATATGCATGAAGGCACGTGGCTCAAGGATGTACATGTATAATCAATAGTTTGGACAAGATAGACATATACATGAAGTTAAAACACATGATCATAGAAACATATTCAAAATGAGGAATACAAGTTAGAATGCATGAATCATCAAAACTAGACTATACTAGCACATTTAATGGGTACAAACAAGCATCCAAGCACAAACATATATAAAGATTTATTTGTGTTCCACTACATGTACAAGTATAAATTCTAGTCTTAATGAAACTAACATCTAAACAACTAATCAAATCATTAAGCATAAAACGGGATATAAATCAACATGAAAGGCATAAAAATGATCATTATGTAAATCCACATGCTATTAGAATCATGATATACATAATAGCTAAACAAATAGTGAGAACACAACATATGGGTCCATATAAACATGGGTGATCTCAAAAGCTATACATGTATGTCAAAGGTCTAATAAACATGGCATTCAACATACTAAACAAAACATAATTCAACAAAACAAAAATCATAAACATCCACATGATCATTATGTATATGCATGTGCATTAGATCTAGGGCATAAATATTAGTTTAAACAAGGTGAGAACACTAAATATAGATCCATATAAAACATGGGTGTCTCAAATAACTAAACATGTATAACACTAATCTAATCAACATGACATAAGCATAATGTACACTAAACCATTGCATGCTATAAATTGATGAACATGAAAAACATGCATAATAAAACGGGAGTTAGAGATCGATACCAAAACCAATGAAGGCACCTCTCTAGTTCTCCAAACCAATGGTGGTCCTCCTCCACCAAACACCCTTGCAAGTGATGCATCCAAAAATGATTTTCTTTAAGCTTGGAACGCATCCACTTCAAGGCACCAATACTCTCACGTTATGTGAGAGCTTCCACCTACATCAAAAAGCATAGAGGTGGTCTTTGTTACCCATTTCCTTTTGGGTCCACGGGGGTTAGTATCTTTTCTAACCCAAACAAGATTAGTTGCTAAATTTTCATGATAAACACGATCATAACAAAATCTAGCAAGGTGGCCTTTTCGACCACAATGTGTACAAGTGTACACATGAGCATACATGTTATGGTTGTGTGCGTGATGAGCATGTGTATGCCGTGATGGGTGTACATGTAAAGTTGGAACTTGTTTCTTGCGAACCAAGGTTTCCAAGCGTGTATGATTCAAAGTACATTGGCTCAAAGTGGAGCCCAAACATTTAACACTTTTCTTCAAAACTTTTATATCATTTTCAATAGTTGAAGATAAAGTGGAGCATGCAAAAGGTGTGCTATAAGAAGAAGCTACACTAGTATGGCACACATGAGAATCAATATCAATTTTTAAAGATTCAGTTTTCTTCAAAACCAAATCCATTCTTTTGTAATGAAATCAATTTTATTTTTCAAAACAAGGTTATCTTTTAAACAAAATTCAATTTTGAAGATAAAACCTCATTGTTTTTCACAGCATCATCACAATCATTTTTGCTTTTTAAAACGTCAATCTCATTAAGGGTAAGGTCTAGTTGAGATCTTAATGAGTCACGTTCACTAGTAATCTCTTCCTTCTCTTGCAAAACCAATTCAAAATTAGAACACAAATCCTTTAATTCATTTTTCAAAACAAGATTATCCGCTTTCAAAAGTTTGTGTTTTTCCAAGAAATTTTCAAGCTTTGTGGCAAGTTCCATATTTAAAGTTTGAGCTTCTAAACAACCATCGCAATAGGAACTAGAGCAATCATCTAATTGAGAATCCGATTGTACCTCAAGGAGTCTTTCCCTTGGACCATGAGGCAATGCTCGTCGGACTTGTCTCTCCTAGATCTCCTCAACTTGTTGATAATCCTTGGAAGCTCGGGAGAAGTTAATATGCTCCAAACTGCAAAAGCCGAGTCATAACGATCAAACACATATAAAAGATCCTCATTAAGAGATGCTCTAAGTGTTTTAAGTGCTAATGCATTGGCCTTTTTATGCTTGCTACTATTAGGGAAGGATTCCATAGTGGAGGCTTGATAAACTAGATGTCCTAGTCTTTTCAAATGGCTACTCATATTGGCCTTCCAAGTATCAAGTCTAAAATGGTCAAACATAGGAGGGCTATCCATGAGTGCAAACTAAATGAGTGCAAATGAAAATGCAAATGAAGATTAGCAAACCAAGATCTCACTCCTAGGTGGTTAAACCTAAATATCAGGAGCGGAGGCTCTGATACCAATTGAAAATCACCTAGAGGGGGGGTGAATAGGTGATATAGCTAATCTATGAACTCAATGTGGAATTTAAAAACTTAATGCAATGCACTCAAGTGCAATCAACAAGTGATGCACACACAACCAAGCCAAGCAATTATGAATGCACAATATGAATAGTTGCAAGGCACAAAATAAAGAGAGAGATAGAGAGAGAGTCAATGGATCAAGCGCAAACAACAAGATATGTTTCGAGGTTCGAGCACCCAGCTCTACATCCCCGCCTTCACCCAGAAGGATTTTAAGTCCACTAGCTTGTCCACAAAGGACTCCCACAAAGGGAACCTCCACCGAGGATTTGGGGCAATCACAATTACAAGGAGTACCCAACTCCTCTCCTTACAAACACAACCTCCTCCTTGAGGCACAACTTCCAAGCCAACAACAATCACCTCACAACTTGAGGGATTAGCACAAACCAATACAAGGATCACCTCACAACTTGAGGGATATAACCCAAAGGCACAAAGCCAAGAAAAGATTGGGTTTACAACTTGGTGGTCTAAATAACAATCACAAACAATCTCTTTCTCCCACACAAAGATCCTATAGAATAAGAAAGTAGATGTAGCTCAAGTGTGGAGAAAACTAATGGAATGGAAATCAAAATCACAAAGAAAATCCTTGGAAAAAACTGAAACCAAGATATAGAAGATGAATCAAAACTCTTTTTCCCAAAAACCCTTTTCTTTGATATTCCAAACCCTAGCAAAAACACCAAATAGATTGTTCAATTTGAATCCAAAAACTTCTTTTGATTGCTGTGAAAACACCAGAGAGTAAGGAAAAATTCGCACAAAAAATCTTATTGAAAACAGGCTATTAATGGGTATTTATAGCCCCCAGAAAAATATAGCCGTTGGCAGCAGAAACTGCCAAAAATGACCTTCCGGTCACTGCCCGGTCGACCGTCTAACGGTCGGATTTTGACCGTTGGCAACTGACGGTCGACCGCCTGGTCTACCGAAAAGAACAGAGAGCACTGCTCTCTGGTCCGGTCGGCCGCCGGCCGACCGTTCCACTGTGCTGCCAGACGTGCACAGCTCTGTGCACGTCGGTCGACCGCTGGGTCGACCTGCCATTGGTTCGGCCGACCGCACGGTCGACCGACCTGGCCTGTCAGCCAGTGTCCTGGGTTAGAAAATAGGATGGAAAAATATTTTAATAAATCCATAAAACTTGTAAAAATTACACAAAATAGTTTTCTCATTTTATACTGAAATATAAACATGTGATAAAAATTTCATCACAAATAACAAACATTTTTAAACATTTTTGTGTCTTATCTTTTTTACCAAAATCCAAAACTTGTATTTTCTAAAACTTGGATTTTTGAATAGAAAATACATTTTGTCCAAAACTCATCCAAATACAAAAACATGATATTAAATAACATTTAGGCATGATTTATATGGATATAATCCTATATACATGAAACATATATATATCCATGTTTTTGTCATTAATTCCAAAATATGTTTTGTCAAAAATACCAAAACATAAAACACATGAAATAGACTATCAAACTAAGTTTGTTTAAATAGTTGAAGCATGCATGTATATAGAACAAATCTAATATACATTAAACCATGTAAACTTGTTTTGAATCTATCTATTCATGAAAACCAAGATCGGTTAAACCTAAAACCGAAAAACCGAAAACCAATATTCAAAACATGAAACGTGTGTGTTGTGAACTTGAGCATATCATACTATTCTAATCTTTAAAATTTGGATCTAAACACAAAACTAAACTATGGTACCGAAGTCTTCTTGTAGAGCGCAATCTCCAAGCCGACTCGATCCAAAACTCCTTGATCCACCGAGCAAGTGCTATATATGATCTTTGACGCTCGGGCTCTTGAATCAACATGTGAAAGCTTCCAAATCATCTTGTTGAAGCTAATCACCTACTAATAACTTGATTAATGATCTGAAACTAAAATCACAAGATTATTAGTACACATAACTACATGAGTTAATCATAATCAAAACTAGAGTGGAAGGCCTCTGGGCCAACACTATGATGGACCCTGATACCTGATTGTATACTTGACTTGACACATACTCTACTGTGTGCTATCAACATTACTATTTATTTACTTTATTCATGTCATTTCTTATTCCTGTATATATAATTTCTTTATCTGCTCACATATTATATGCACATGCACTTTTCAGTTTATTCACACACATTCACTAGGAGTTCTGACTCCATGTATTTGCATATCCAGATCTGTGGCTATTTATTACTGATCGGGTATTTGGAGAGTATTACACGCATCTTGAGGAGCAGGAGTCCATCTCTTCTTGATTATAGGTATTCTTTTTCTTTTATTTAAGTTATTTCTTAATTCTATCTATATCGTGTCCAGTTGCTATTTCTTTTCTTTATTCATTTTCTATCATTGTGCTAGATATTTATATGTTATATTGCAGTAATATTGATTTATCATAGTAGATTTTATAACTTGTTCAGGTTACTTTAGGCTTAGCGCATATGAGTGGGGTATTTTCCTCGCGTATATACGTCGTCGACTCTCGTCGCGACTCCGTTTTCACGTATTTTGGGAAGCAGGGCATGACAGGGTTTTCTTGGTATCAGAGCCAGGTTCGACATAAAAGAGAACCTAGTTCATACCTGTAACCTAATACAATTATATTTACACTGTAATAAACATATACTATTCACATGATGATATTGAGTCCACTTGAGAATTGATCGTCCTCCCCTTTGAAGTCATCTCTTGAATCTTTTGATATCCCTAATTCCAACTTTTCTTTTAAAGTAATCTTGATTCCATTTTAATTCTTATTCTACTTTCTGATCTATTTCTCTAATTTTGTCTCCTGAGTTTGACCACTCCATGCTGAAGCCGGTAGCAGAGATCAGAGCACATAGCAGAACCGTGATGGACCCATAGTACAGTGAGAAGCGGCGTGGAAGCTTTATCTTCTACGTTAATTTGATTCTATCATTCCCTGCTTTTTTGAAATTTCAAGGACGAAATTTTTTATAAGGTGGGTAAAATGTAATATACCTGGTCTAAAATACTATATTTTTTATTTTTCTAAAGCATTTATTTTATTTTACTGGTTATTTTATTATTATTTGTTATTCTTAGTATTGAGTGTTTCATTATGATTATAATTATTATTCCTATTTTTATGGTTATTTTCATTATTATTAACTATTATTGTTATTAATTTTATTATTATGTATTGGTATTATCGTTATTGATTATTATTACTAGAGTATTATTATTAATTTTTTAATAATTATTATTTATTCTATTCTTAAATGGTTAATTATTATTATTTATCATCATTGTTATTATTAAAATTATTTCCTGAATTATTATTTTCCCTCCTAGATTCTTTTCCCCATACCTATTTATCTAAACCCAAAACTCACCAACCCAATAACCTATAACCCAAAACCCAATCCCCATAATCCTATCTTAATTCAAATCATAGGTCTTAACTACCTTATCCAAATCCTATCTAATCAAATCTTTATCCAAGCAAACCAAATCATAAATCTAGTATAATCCTAATCTAAATCCTAAAAAAAATCATATCTAATCCTAACTTACTCAAATATAAATATTATTCTTAAAATCATAATCTTAATTAATTCTATCCTAAACTACTAAGTCAACCAGTTTGAACCCAACTGAAATTCTGAATTTTAAATTCTTAAAAATCTATAAAAAGCCTAAAGTACTTCTTTTTATTCCTCCAAAAGAAAATCATGACCCATCTCTCCCCCACCTCCTTCTTTCTTTTGTCCTCAAAGTGAAGCATAAATGAAAAGGAATCTCGAAGTGCAGAAATTGAGAAACATGCTAGGAAGATCAAATCCAAGTACGTAATCTATCTTCTCAAAATTTATTTGATATAAATAAGTTATTAAAAATCATGTCTATACCATGATTATTCATGAATTTTTATACATCAAAATCCAACCACAAATCCAACTAAAATATATATTATAATGTACCAACCCACATCTAAATTTACATATTTTTTTCTGAATTTTTACAACTAAGATTTTCTCACACCAAAATCTCAAAAAAAAAATTCTGCAGGCGAAACCGACCAGGCCTGGCCTGGGCTGAACTGGGATAGGCCTGGCCTGGACCAGGCCACAGCACATGGCCTTTGGGCCCTGTTAAAAAAAAAAATAAATTTCGGACCAGGCCTGGGCCTAGCCTGGTCCGGCCTGGGCTGGGCCTGGGCTGCTAGACATATGTATAAAAAAAATAAGAAGAAGAAAGAAAGAAAGAAAGGAGAATTATCACAATAAAAATAATTAGCTAAAAATATCAAAAAAATAGAGAAAATATAAATAATAGTCTACAATACTTCTACTTTTTATGATAAAATTTTCAGAGAAATAGCAACATAAATTAAATTAGATTACCCCCTTTAAATTTAGTTTCCATTAATGGTAAATTCAGATCTGTTAAGTATTTTAATGGTTTAAAGTCTATTAAAAATCCAACAAAAATTGAAAATTGGTCTAAATTAAACCTATTAAATTCATTAGACCCAGAGGGTCATATTCCTAACCCCCAAACTAAATAATTAAGATTAAAACCCCTTAATAACTCCCAAGTAAAATATCCTTTAAAAATCTAACACTTTCTATTGAAATGTACCATGTAAATTTATCGGGGCCTTATAATTTCAAAGCTTTGGACTTTGGATTGAGTTCAGGTGAGTGTTCTTTTTCTCCTTCAGTTAAACAAGGGTTTTGTGATAAATGATTTTATTTTGTTACGTAATTATGCTACTAAAATTTTCTGAGATGATATTTATGAGTATTATTTTCCTCATTCACCATTGTTAGAAATATATATATGTATTGCTTGTTTTATTTCACTTGACCATCTACTTTATTATACTAGTACGATTACCTGTATCATTTAATGAGGTACCAGTGAGTGTTCACATTGATTATATAGCTTACTTGAGTGCCATTCAGTATCTTTTCATGTGTTAGTTGTTCGACGTTATTGGCTCAGAACTAGTTGTGGTATAATCTTGGACTATGACTTATTTCAATCTATAAATTGACTGATCTAATTTATATTTGAGGACAGATAGCATCAGTAATGTGTAGTATTTATCGGATAATTATTTGGTAAATTGAAACTTGCTAAAATAATTACATATTAATTGATTGGTGAGTCGATAATGGTTAGATTATTAGGTATTAGTTTCTTATATGTTTAGTGGTATTTGGAGTAATTAGTGGTTCTTGATGTTACCTTATTGATATTGAGCATCATATGTATACGTTTGGATCTTAGTATTGTGATATGGGACTTATGTCATTTCATGTATAACCGTTTCGGATTCAGATTTAGTTGTGATAAATCTTAAAATATAAATTGATTGATCTTGAGGTTGATTGGTTCATGATTGAGATTAAAGATTTATATTTTATGTGGAGTACTTATCATACTTGATATTTATATACTTGATGATAAATTAGAGTGTATTATATATGAAGTTATCTCATTAAAAGGCTGACCTTCTAATACTTGGACTGATGTGGACTTAGTTAGAGTTAGAATTGATTGACATGAGGATTGGTGTTCGTTTCAGAGAATTTTGATTGATGTTCTGATGAGATTGATGCAGTTGGATCCGTAGTTGTGGGTATTCCCTATTTTACCCCTGATTATACTGTTTGAGTATTGATGTCATGTTGATGTTGATTATCAGATGTAGAGGTATCTTAGATTCCATATTACTTGAGGTGTAGACATAGATTTGTTTGACTTGACCTGGTGACATGTGTATACATAATTGACTAGTTACTTGGGTTTCTGGATCTTGTGTTGAACTTAATGGAAGTGAGAGTGTATGATGGTGTAAATTAAGATTTGATAGTGATATTGGTTGGATATATATGAGTATATATTTTATATATTGCGACTTGCATATATCGACGACTTTGAGGATCTGAGTTGATTAAATATTTTGCCCGAATTGTTCTATTCATACCAGCAGGTCATTACTTTTTCTGAATATCATGATTTACCTGAAGAACTTGACTGATTATACATGACATTTACCTGATAACTATATTGTCCTATTATTATAATTGCTGAAAAAATATTGTATATAGTAACAACACTCTCATATTATACTTATTACATGTCCTGTTATATCGGCATCCTGTTTACTGACATTATATATCTTGTTATACCGGTATCCTGATTACACATCTTGGCATGGTTACTGTGACTATCACTGAGTTATCCCAGTGATCTAAGTAACATATATATTAAATAATCTTGATACACTAATAATATGACATTAAGCAACTTACACTGGGATTGAGAAAATTGATGGAGGAGACAATATTTATATTTTGGGTGGACCTAAGATTTAGGTTGCCCAGCCGAAAGAAGGTTCCACTGCAAGGTTCCTGGGGGGTGACTAGCACCCCGTCCTGTTCTTGTTCATGTTATACATGTTCCTGACTACCTAGCGGTAGGGCCTGGTTCAGCGCCAGAAGTCTGGGCCGCGCTCCCGGATATGTACGGGATCCCCATCTAAACCATGGACAATATCTCCAACCGATTAGTTTTAATAACTTAGGACCCCGATTGACACCTGTGATAGGCGTAGTATGGGATGTGTCTATTATAGGTGAAAATTGGCGTTCGCTAGCATAATAAATAATAAGGTACTGTAATTGATTGTCTTTGCCTGATATAAATGTATGTTGGATACCCGATGATTCCTCTGACCTGATCGCACTTTTGACTCTAGTACCGACTGACTGTATCCACCTGATATATAGACTATGATGGACCCCTGATACCTAATTGTATACATGACTTGGACACTTATTCTACTGTGTGTTATCCACATTACTGTTTATTTACTTTATTCATGTCATTTCTTATTTCCGTATATATAATTTTTTTATTTGCTCGCATGTTATATGCACACGCACTTTCCAGTTTATTCTCACATATTCACTAGGAGTTTTGACTCCAAGGATTTGCATATCCAGATCTGTGGCTATTTATTACTGATCAAGTATTTGAAGAGGATTACACGCATCTTGAGGAGCAGAAGTCCCTCTCTTCTTGATTATAGATATTCTTGCTCTTTTATTTAAGTTATTTCCTGATTCTATCTATATCATGTCCAGTTGTCATTTCTTTCCTTTATTCATCTGCTATCATTCTGTTAAATATTTATATGTCATATTGCAGTGATATTGATTTATCGTAGTAGATTTTATAGCTTGTTCAGGTTACTTTAGGCTTAGCGTATGTGCGTGGGTATTTTCCTCGCGTATATACGTCGCCTACTTTCGTTGCGACTCCGTTTTTACATATTTTGGGAAGTGGGGCGTGACAACACACACTTAGTAAAGAATATCTTTCTATTGTTTCTCATTGTGATTTCGATTTTACAGTGTGGAGCACATTGACCTCTCCTGAGTTACAAACGGCACACTACGTGGAGAAGAAATCTAGTGGAGATACTAAGCTTGCTTCATGGTCCAAGGGATTGACTCTTTTGAGGTAAAATCGAATACTAAACTAGATGATAGTACTGATTCTTCATGTGATAATAATGCTATGGATGCCCAAGCTTTAAATGTAGAACTTTCAATATTTTGTGAAAACTTTTAAATAAATATAAACTTTTGAAAAAAAAGTTTTAAATTAAAAGAAGAAAATAAAAATTTGAGTTCTAAACTTGATATGATTTTGTAAAAGAAGGTTGAGGTTTCTAACGAAAGGGACTCAATGAAATTTCAATTTGATCTTGTCTTGAAAGAAAAAGAATTTTTGAAAAATAAAAATAATTTTGATCTTATTTTGAAGAAAAATGAGATTTTGCCTTCGAAACTAGATTTTGTTTTAAAAGAAAATGATGTTTTGAAAAATAATTATTTTAATTTCAAAAGAATTGGATTTAGTTTCAAAGAAAAATATTTCTTTAAAAAAATATTTTTTCTTCTCATATTTGTTATATTTCTACTGCTCCATCTACTAGTGATAATGTAATACACTATTTGAGTTTTACCAAATAATAATAATAATAATATAATGCAAGTGCTGGGGATTGAACTCAGGTCTCCAACAAGGAAGAAGAGAGAGTAGACCATTATGCCACATTGGCGTGTAATCCAAAAGCCCTTGAGTTTAAATTTGAACCTAATAAGCTAGTCAACCTATAATTTTCAAATCTAAACCGAATCTCCATGAGATTTTTAGCATTCTTCAATTCTTATCTGAACTATTAAATTAAGAAATCTAAAACTAACTGGAATTCAAGTTTCTGAAATATCTAATAACCTATTAAAGACCCAAACCCTTTCTTTCTCTTCTACCTCAAGAGAAAACCCTAATCCAAACTCTCCCCACTTTCGTCTTTTCTTTCTCCTCAAGCGGATCATGAATGAAAAGGGGTTTAAAGGTACAGGGATAGAGGAGCAAGCAAGGAGGAACAACTCAAGTAAGTTGATGTAGATTATGAATTTAATTTCAGTTTTTTTAAAAAAATTAAATTAAATTAGAACCACAAAAAAATAATTTATTAATTTCAGCAATTTGCTACTTAACTTGTCTAGACCCGTATGGCAAAACTCACCATAGTATATTTATTGGTTCCTAGAAACATACCTAATAAAATTTTGTATGATCATTATTTTAATACTCCTTGATTTGAGCAAATCAAATCCAAGAAAGTAAACCCTCAGAATTAATATGATACGAATAGTCTAATCAATACCATGTCTATACCAGGGCTATCTATGAACTTTTGTATACATCAAAACCAATTAAAAAAATTCAACTGAAATACATGTGAGGATGTACAAATACATATTTAAATTTACACACTTTTTAAAAATTTCTATAATTTAGAAATTGGAATTTCAAAAAAAAAGTAAGAAAAAGATATAGCTGCTGCTCTCGGCCAGGCCGAGAGCAGCTCGGCACTATACAGACCTGCTTGGGTCCGTGCAGGGCCAGGCCAGCCAGGCCACACTAGGCCTGGCCTGGCCCTGACCTGGCCCGGGCTTGGTTGCCCGAGCTGGGCTGCGCAGGGGGGCAGGCCCCCTGTGCAGTGCCCCCTGCGCAGCAGTTCCCACAGAAAATTTTTTTTGGCTAATTGTAGAGGCCCACAAGCTGTTCCAGCCCAGCTCTGTATGGGCTGTCTCTTCTGGATCCATACCCGCATGACAGAATCCGACCTAACTGAAAAATCTAGATTTGTTAACCTGCTAAAAAACAATTAAAATAATTAGTTAAAAATATCAAAAAATAGAGAAAATATAAATAACAGTCTATAATACTTCTACTTTTTATCATAAATTTTCAGAGGAATAGCAACATAAATTAAATCAGATTACTCCTTTAAAGTCAGTTTTCCTTAATGGTAAATCCAAACCCGTTAAGAAATTTAATGTTAACAAGTCTTTAAAACCCAACAAAAAAATTTAAAATTTGATCAAATTAAACCTATTAATTTCATGTATCCAGAAGATCATATTCCCCACCTTAAGCTAATTAATCAAGATAAAAATAAAATAAAAGATCCTAACAATTTCTATTGAAATAATTTATGTAGATTTATCAGGATCCAAGGATTTCAGTGCTTTGAATTGTGATCTAGCTCAGGTAAGTGCTTTTTTTCTCCTTCAGTTAACAAGAATTTTTGTAATAAAAGATTTTATCTAGTTATTTAATTATGTTATAAAAGTGATTTAAATGATTAAGCTAGCTTTCTAGTATTTGAAAATTTTATAGTTTCATGAATTACCTCCAAGTACTACCTGTAGTATATTCATGTGTTCTTATTTGTAATAAAATTCACTTGTTCTTATTAATAAACTTTCATGATCACTACATGATATCGGTTAGGACTTTACCACTAAAACTCACTGGGATGACATTTGTGACATTTATCAGATGACTATCATATCCATGTTATCTAACTACTGGGAAAAATATTGTTATACGATAAAAACCTCATCCTGCTTATTATATTCATCGACATATATATCCTGTTATACATGTATCATGATTTCACTATTGATGTTTTTACTGTTGTCATTACTGAGTTATCCCAGTAAATTTTAAATAACATGTACATTAATAATCTTGATAACTAATGATATGATATTAAACAACTAACACTGGGATGTTGGCCCAAAGGCCTTCCACCCTAGTTTTGATGATGATTAACTCATGTAGTTATGTTTACTAATAATCTTGTGATTTTAGTTTCAGATCATTAAACAAGATATTAGTTGGTGATTGCTTCAAAAAGAGGAGTTTAGAAGCTTTCACATGGTGAGTCCGGTGCCCGAGCTTCAAGATTACTCATTTGCACTCGGTGGATCACGGTTTGGGATCGAGTCTACTTGAAGATGAAGATCGTCAAGAAGACTTAGGTATCCTAGTGTTTAGTGTGTTTAGATCCATTTGTAAAGCTTAGTATAGTTGATATGCTCAAGTGCACAACACACACAAGTTTTATGTTTGGATATTGATTTTTCGATTTTTAGTTTAACCGATATTTGTTTTCATGAATAGATTGATCAAAACAAGTTTAAATAGTTTATATGTATAATAGATGTATTCTAGTTATACATGCATGCTTAAACTTCCTATACAAACTTATTTTGACTATCTTATTCATGTATTGAAAAATCCAAGTTTGATAAAAATACATGTTTTGGTTTTTGGTAAAAATGTTTAAACACAAAAATAGTTTCATATGCTTGATATTTGAGTTGACATTTTTTATCACATGTTTATATATCAAAGCAAAATGATAAAACTATTTTTGGGTATTTTTACAAAGACTTAAAAGATTTTTAGAAATATTTTCAACATATGTTTCTGACCCAGACCTGTCTGTCAGGCCAGGTCGGCCGACCGCATGGGTCGACCGAACCATAGGCCGGTCGACCCGTACGGTCGACTGACGTGCACAGAACCGTGCACGTCTGGCACACAATGGGACGGCCGACCGGGCGGTCGACCGTAACTGAGAGCAGTGCTCTCTGTTTATTTCGGTCGGCCGGGCGGTCGACCGGGTTGCCCCAACGGTCACATTTCTGACCGTTGGCGGTCAGCCGGGCCAGCCGACCGGTAGCCTGTCAGGCTGCCAGATCAGCCTAACGGCTAGTTTTTGTTTTGGGCTATAAATACCCCATCTCTTCATGGTTTAAACCAAGATTTTCAAGAGCAAAAATTCCTACTTTTCTGAAGTGTTTTTACAAGTTTTCAAAAAGAGTTTTAAGTGCCAAAAGATCCATCTTATTTGTTTTAAGTGTTTTGTTATTTTCAAAGAAAATAGGTTTTTGGGAAATTGGTTTATTGTTCTTCATTTCAATATCTATTTGGTATTTTCCCAAGAGTTTTTCTTTGATCAAAACACTTGTTTTCCACACTTGAGCTTATCTTCTATCCTATTCTATTAGGATCTTGTTTTTATGGAAAAGAGAAAAGAAAGAGAGATTGTTTGTGGTTGAAAGATACCACCAAGTTGTAAACCCTTTTCATTGTTAGGTGCTCCCTCTTTGGTAGAGGTTGAGGTTTGGTTTGCTCCCTCTTTGGTAGAGGTGGAGATTGGTGTTTACTCCCTCTTGGTGAGGTGGAGTTGGTTGTTGGTTTGTATCCCTCAAGTATGAGGTGGATTGGTGGTTGTTTGGCTAAGGGCCTACCCCTCTTGTGTGAGGTGGTGTTTGTATTGAGAGAGGAGTTTGGTACTTCTTGTGTTGTAACAAATCCTCCTCGGTGGAGGTTCCCTCGGTGGGAGATAGTGGATTGGAAATCCTTCACGGTGGTGAAGGCGGGGATGTAGAGCTAGGGCTCGAACCTCGAAACATATCTTGGCCTTTGCGTTTGATCCATTGTCTCTCAACTCTCTCTCTCTCTCTCTCTTTTACATTTATGCAAATCATCATTCTTCATTCATATTGCTTGTGTTGCCTTGCATTATTTCATATTGCTTATCATCCTTATATGCTTGGCTTGTTTGTGTGTGCCTCACTTGTACTTAACACAGAGCTTCATATAGCACCTCAATCCATTCAAGGGAATCAAGAGAAGTTAGTCTAGAGCCCTTCACGGAGAATTCGGCTACACTTGTTGGTTGTACTAAGTGTGTTTGCAAAATTTATTTTAAGCTTCAGCATTTAGAGCATTTAGTTCCTAGATTAGCACTTACACCTATTCACCCCCCCTCTAGGTGTGCTTTCATGGGATTGGGGAAATTAATGGAGGAGACAACGTCTGTTTTTTGGGTGGACCTAGGATTTAGGTTGCTCAGCCTAAAGAGGGTTCCACTGCAGGGTTCCCGTGAGATGACTGGCACCCCGTCCTGTTCTTATTCCTGTTATGCATGTAATACATGTTACCTGACCTGTTATACATGTTCCTGAATACCTTGCGTTAGGACCTAGTTCAGCGCTAGGAGTCTGGGCCGTGGTCCTGAGTATGCACGGGACCCACCTAAAACACAGACAATGTCTCCAATCGGCCAGTTTCAATAACTGAGGACTCGATTGGCACGTGCGGTAGGCATAGTATGGGATGCGTCTATTACATATAGCAATTGGTGTTCGCTGACATAATTAATAATGAAAAACTAAATTCTTTCATTGACATTATAAACTGAACCTGACATCTGCCTGCATGTTATGATAGACATTGATTATACTCATGACTTGAGGTACCCCTGGCTATATCACTGACTGGCTTAGTTACTATTCATTTATCACGAGGCATGTTATTCCAACCTTATCATGTATATTTTTCTTTCATAATATGCTTACACGTTACATACATGTGCACCTTCCCTTTTTATTTTACCACTCACTAGGTCGCTTATTGACGACCCTGAGTTTGCTATACTTAGATCCAGATCCGAGGGCATTGCAAGACCAGGAGTACTTTGGGCACGTTGCAGATCTCTAGTAGATCATCCTCAGTTCAGTTCGTGAGGACTTTTAGTATTTTTAGTCTATTCTTGTTATGCTTATAACAAGTGCACTTTCAAGACATTATTGTACTTGCTTTTGAATGCTAGAATAAATTATGAACTTTATGTTTTGATTTAATATATTGAGGCTTAGTGTATTTATATTGAGAATACATCGCCGACTCTCGTCACGTTCCCAATTTTATGTATTTTGGGAAATGCGGCGTGACAGGGTTTTCTTGGTATCAAAGCTAGGTAGGGTTAAGTTAATAGCCAAGTTCTTACCGACAATGTTAAAAGTCATACATTCCAGGTACAAGTGCAATAATGTTTATAGCATATTTGAAGCCTATATATATATATATATATATATATATATATATATATATATATATATATATATATATATATATATATATATATATATATATATATATTAAATTTTATTTTTATTTTCTAGAGCAATGGCCCAACGACCTCCCTCCTCCCGTATTGTTGGTCGTACTGAGACCACTGATCTGATGGGAGTGCTCTATGATATGATGGAGTCCCAACAAGAACAAACAACACTCCTTTGAGACGGATTGTTGACAGCTCAACAGACGGCCATGGCGGCCATAGAGAGGTCAATGGTACCTCGAGAACCAAAGCCTGGGAACATCTCCGACTTTAGGAGGTTGCAGCCGGCCACCTTTTTCGGTATAGAGAAGCCGTTTGATGCTGAATAATGGTTGGTTGATATGACCAACCTCTTAACTACAGCTCGTGTTCCTAAGGACGAGCAAGTTGAGGTGGTCAAGGTTCAACTGACAGACGTGGCTCAGACTTGGTGGCTTGTAGAGGAAGAGTGGTTGGAACTACCAGTCTCTTGGGAGCAATTGATGGATAGCTTCTATGGGAGGTTTTTTCTCAAGACAGCTCGAATGGAAATGGAGCAGCAGTTCATCAACCTGCAATAAGGGAGTCAAAGCATTGATGAGTACGCTGCGGAATTCTTAAGGTTGAGCCAGTTCGCTTCATACATGGTGGCAGAGGAGGAAGAACCGATTCCAGCAGGGTCTGAGGTTGGACATTCAGAAGTTCTTGGTCACACAACCACTGAGGACTTACTCTCAGGTTCTCAGTGCTGCTTGTAGCTTGGAGCAGGTGATAGAAAGTAGAATAAGAGCAGGGTGCAGGCAAGGTCGCTGAAGCAACCTTTTGACCAGGTGATTAAAGGACCTTCATCCAGGTTCGACGGTGCTCCACAAACAAGCAACAGTTTACTCTTTCCCTGCGGGCAGTTGTTTGTGGATTTTGTCAGCTGCCCGGGCATTATCAAGGGGAGTGTAGAAGGGCAAACGGACTTTGCCTGGCTTATGGAGTTAGAGATCATCAGCTAGTGATCTGCCCGTCCAAGGGGCAGAGGAGTATCATGCCCATTGCTCCAGCATCAGAAGCAGCCAAGAGGAATCCAGTACCTGCAGGTAGAGGAGTTTCACTTCCTCCACAATGACAGGTGTTCAAACAGTCTCAGAGGAGGGCATGAGCAGGTCGTGGGAGAGGCCAGGCTTTCAATCTGACTGCAGAAGAGGTAGAGGCATCGGAGGAGGAGGTGGCAGGTACCATTCTGATTCATTTAGTTCCAGTCATATCACTATTTGATTCTAGTGCTTCACATTGCTATATATCTACTAGTTTCATTACGATGCATTCTATACCCTGTAATATTATGGACACTCAATGGGAGATTAGTACGGGGAATGAGATTATAACCACTAGTAGAGTATACAGATCTTGTCCTGTGGTGATTTGTGGAAGGGAGTTTAGTATAGACATGTTTATGATAGACACGGGTGGATACGACGTGCTTTTGGGCATGACATGGCTTAGAAAGTATCATGTGGTAATTGATTGTCAGAGTAAGAGTGTAATATTTCGAATTTCGCATCAACCAGAGTTTTAGTTTGCTGGAGAATCTAGGGCATCCAGACATAAGCATCAAGGAGATTGTGTCATCACAGAAACCGAGGAGATGCCGAAGCCAGTGGTGGAAGAATTTTTAGATGTATTCCCAGAAGACCTACCCGGATTGCCGCCAGATCGAGTCATGGAGTTTTCCATAGATGTCATTCTGGGTACGGCCCCAATCTCTAAAGCACCATATTGGATGGCGCTCGTGGAGCTTGCAGAGTTGAAGAAACAGTTGCAAGACTATTCAAGCAAAGGATTTATCAGGCCTAGTGTTTCACCGCGGGGAGCTCCGGTGTTGTTGGTGAAGAAGAAGGATGGAATCAGGAGGATGTGCATTGACTATCGTTAATTGAACAAGGTCACCATCAAGAACAAATATCCTTTGCCTAGGATTGATGACTTGTTCGATCAACTTTGTGAAGCTAAGGTATTATCGAAGTTGGACCTCCGTTCTGGATATCATCAACTAAAGGTGAAGAAGGAAGACATTCTGAAAACAACCTTTAGGACTCGTTATGGTCATTACGAGTTCCTAGTCATGCCATTTGGAGTAACCAATGCCCCAGCAATTTTTATGGACTTGATGAATTGGGTATTCTCTCCATTTTTGAATAAATTTGTATTAATATTCATAGTCTAAGGACAAAGAAGAGCATGCAAAACACTTGAGGATTGTGTTGCAGACCCTTCGATGGGAGTGAAAGTACACCTAGAGGGGGGTGAATAGGTGAACAGCTAATCTAATGAACTAAATGCGGAAATTAAAAACTTAATTGCAACAACACTTAATGCAACCAACGAGTATAGCTGAATTCCCGGTGAAGGGCTCTGGACTAACTTCTCTTGATTCCTCTGAATAAGAGTTGAGGCGCTATATGAAGCTCTCGTGGTTAAGCACAAGTGAGGCACACACAAACAAGCCAAGCATATAATGAATGAGCAATATGAAATGATGCAAGGCACAATATAATAGAGAGAGAGTTTAGAGAGTCAATGGATCAATCGCTAACACACGGATATGTTTCGAGACTCGAGCACCCAGCTCTACGTTCCTGCCTTCACACAGAAGGATTTCCATTCCATTAACTTGTCCACACAGGGCTCCCACACAGGGAACCTCCACTGAGGATTTGGGGCAAATACAACCGGGAGTACACAACTCCTCTCTCAACTGAATATAACCTCTCACTAGAGGCAACACAAACACCACCTCACACAAGAGGGGTAGGCACTTAGCCAACACAAAATCAATCACCTCACACTTAAGGGATTCCAACACCAACTCCACCTCTCACTAAAGGGAGCCAACAACAATCTCCACCTCTCACTAGAGGGAGCCAACCACCACTCCAAAATCAACCTCTACACAAGAGGGATATAACAAATAAGGAGGGTTACAACTTGGTGGTCTATCTCAACCACAAACAACTTCTTTTCCCACAAAACAAAAAGATCCTAATAGATAGGATAGAATGATATGGCTCAAGTGTGAGAAATCAAGATGTTGGAAAACAAATCACAAGGAAAAATACTTGGAAAAACAACTTAGTATTTGATAGAAATGAAGATCAAGGCAAATATCCCAAATCTATATTTTTCTTTAATTTTTTCAACTCTTGAAAACAAATAAAGAATGATCTTTAAAAACCAATAAACTCTTTTGAAAACTTACTTTTAAAACACTAGAGAATAGGAGAAATTTTGCTCTTGAAAATCTTAATCAAAACCCACTTCAAATGGGGTATAAATAGCCCTTACTTGGAATCTGCCCGTTGGCAGCTGATTAGGCCCAGAATGGCCTTCTGGTCGACCGGCCAACGGTCAAATTTTTAACCGTTGAGCCTTCCGGTCGACTGCCCGTCGACCGGGCCCTGAACCAGAGAGCAACGGCTCTCTAGCCGGTCGACCGGGGCAACCCGAGAGTGGGTTGCCTTCAGTCGGTCGACCGGCCAACTGACATGGCCGTGTGCACGTTTTGTGCACATCTGGTCGATCGTTCCGGTCGACCGGCTCCTGGTCCGGTCGACCGGTCGGTGGACCGCCAGAGCCTGGCAGGCTAAAAATCAGGACTTGAAATTTTAGTTTTTAATTCTCAAATAAATCCCATAAAACCTCTAAGAATCCACAAAAATAGTTTTTGTATAATACTTTGATATACAAACATGTGTGTAAAAATTCAGCACATATTTCAAACAATTTGAACCACTTTTGTGTCTTAGAAATTTTGCCGAAAACCAAATTCCGTATTTTCAAAAACTTGGATTTTTGAATTGAAAATTCATTTTGTCCAAAACTCATCCAAATACAAAAACATGATATTGAAACAACTTTTAGTCATGTAGTATATGGATAGAATCCAATATACATGAAATATATATATATATATATATATACACACACACCAATGTTTTTGACATTAAATTTGAAAATAAGTTTTGTTAAAATACCAAAATACCAAACTCATGAAATAGACTATCAAACTAAGTTTTTTTAAATAGTTGAAGAATGCATGTATATAGAACAAATCTAATATACATTAAACCATGTAAACTTGTTGATTCTATCTATTCATGAAAACTAAGATCGGTTAAACCAAAAACCGAAAACCAATATCCAAAACATGAAACGTGTGTGTGTTGTGAACTTGAGCATATCACACTATCTAATCTTTAACAAATGGATCTAAACATAAACTAAACTATGTACCGAGGTCTTCTTGTAGAGCGCCGTCTCCAAGTCGACTCGATCCAAACCGTGATCCACCGAGCTTGACTCCAATGAGTGCTAGATATGAACTTTGACGCTCGGGCTCTTGAATCACCATGTGAAAGCTTCAAAACACCTTTGTTGAAGCAAATCACCTACTAACATCTTGATTAAATACCTGAAACTCAATATCACAAAGATTATTAGTAAACATAACTACATGAGTTAATCATCATCAAAACTAGAGTGGAAGGCCTCTGGGCCAACAATCTCCCCCTTTTTGATATTGACAAAACTCATGGAGTTATATATGCATGGATTAAAGTTAAGCTTCAAAGAAGCTCCCCTTTAACTCATGCATAGCAATAAACAATAAATATGTGCAATGAATATTAAACATGAATATGCATAGACATGCATAAAACAATGAAATGAACATGTTTTTTTATACCAAATAAAAAATATGCTCTTGATACCAAACATGAAATGCATCAATCATGCATAAAACAAGTTCTTGATACCAAAATAAATTATTTCTTCTTCTCATAAACATGTTCTTTTAAATAATGCTCTTGATATCAATAAAAAAAAGGGTATGTTTCTAGATACTAGTATTCATGCTCTTGATACCAATATCAACAAAATATAAAACAAAATCTCTTGATACCAATATAAAAACATGCATATAAACTCAAATGCTTCTCCCCCTTTTTGTCAATCATCAATAAAGGGGTCAAAGAAAACAATAAAACATGTTCTTTCCCTTTTTGTCTGAAACAAACAAAAAAATACTTCAAAGGGTGAAATCAAAACAAAACATTATGATACTAATTAAAACATATATCAATATAGTGCATCATGATACCAAATGTAAGCGAACACATAGGTAAAACAACAAAATTTTGAGAAATGTCAATTGAAAGTAAATGAAGCATTGAAAACAAAACTTTATTACCAATTGTAAGTAAACAAATAAAAAATTTTGATACTAATTGTAAAAATTAGTTCCAATTGAAAATATTATACACTTTTTGATATCAATTTGAAAAACATAAATCAATTGTAAGATATTTTTCATTTGGAGCATATGATACCAAATTAAAATTAATATTAATTTTTCAGTCATTCTTCATCATAAAGTGTGGGAGTAGAATACCAAAGGTAAACAAAATACCAATTGAAAGATGAAATAAGAATTTTCGCCCCCTTTATGAAATACCAAACAAAATGATGCATAAGCTTGTATTAGGATACCAATTGAAAACTAATCAATTGAAATATGATATGTATTGAAGTAATCAAGCTTAGCATAATAAAAATTTGTGCTCAAAGATATAGATATATAGTAAGCACAAATAAAGCATCTATATATGTATGGAAGAGTAGATATTAATCGAAATTGATACTATATGAAGAGTAAGCATACATATATAAAAACATATATATGAGTATACAAAATGAATGTCAATATTAATACCAATTGAAACGATCCAATGATACCAATTGAAAACATAATATGATCAAGTATATAACTCATATTACCTACCAACCATTTCATGCACATGTTTAAAATGAATTTTCAATAATAAGCATACAAGGCATGGTCGCCCAACCAACCGCCCTTTGGACGGGTAGGGGTTTTCAAAATAGGTTTGAAAATATAGTATATTTGAAAATTATACCATAATGAAGAATACGAACTAGTTATATGAAAATTTTGTAAAACTAGTACGAAATCCTTCAAGCAAGGAATAAAACAAAATTATATTCCATAAAACATGAAAATCACTAAACCAATGTCACTCAAAATCTATATAGCACATATAATACTCATGAAAATAAAATCATGAGAAAACATCAAGAATATGAGTGTACAAGTTTTGTGAAGGACAAGTCATGGACATAGGCAATCAAATTCAAATACAAAATTCCTTAAAAACATCAAAACTAGAATTCCTTCAAGGTATATGTATGTCATGTACAAACTACCATATACATACATATCCAAATACAAACGAGTCCACAAAAGTATATGCATGAAGGCAAGTGGCTCAAGGGATGTATATGTATAGCTAATAGTTTAGACAAGATGGACATATACATGAAGTTAAAACACAAACATGAAAAACATGTACAAAATGGGAATACAAGTCAAATGTATGAATCATCAAAACTAGACTATACTAGTACATCTAATGAGTACAAATGAGCTTTCAAGCACAAACATATATAGTCTATTTGTGGCTCACTATATGTACAAGTATATATCCTAGTTTTAATGAAAACTAATATCTAAACATGTAAAAACATGAAGCATAGAAATCAAAATAAAAACTCATATGATCATTATGACAAATGCATGCGTATTAGATCTATGATTTACACGATAGCTAAAACATAAAGAGAACACAAAATATGGGTCCATATTAAACATGGGTGTCTCAAATACTAATCATGTATGTCATAGGACTAATAAACATGGCATATGGCATAATGAGCATTAAAACAAGACATGCTAAAGATCAATGACATGAAAGGCATGCAAACATAAATGAGGAGTAAGAGACCGTTACCAAAATCTAGAAGGCAACTCTCCATGTCTCCAAAATAAGGTGGTCCTTCCACCAAACTCCCCTTGAAAGTGATGCATCCAAATTGTCCTCTTTAAGCTCGGAACGCATCCTCCTCAAGGTACCATCGCTCTCACGTCATGCGAGAGTCCACACCTACATCAAATAGCATAGGGATGGTCTTTGATACCCAAACTCTTTTGGGTCCATGGGGGTTAGCTCCTTTCCTAACCCAAACAAATTTAGTTGCTAAATTTACATCATGTATCCTATCATAGCAAAATTTAGCAAGGTGGCCCTTACGTCCACAATGTGTACAAGTGTACACATGAGCATACATCGTGTTGTGTACATGAACGGGCGAAGCATGTGTATGCCGTGGTTTGTGTGCATGCAAAGAAGGAACTTGTTTCTTTCGAAACATAGTTTCCAAATGTGTATGGTTCATGGCACAATGGCTCAAAGTGGAGCCCAAACAATCCATATTCTTCTTTAACAAGTTTATATCATTTTCAATGTTAGAAGAAGTGGAGCATGCATAGGTGAGCTAGAATGTGAAGCTACACTAGCATGGCAAACATGAGAATCTATATCATTTTTCAAAGAATTATTTTTCTTTAAACAGTCTTCCAATTCTTTTGATATCAAATCAATTTTGCTTTCAAAGAAACTTTTTCTTTTAATATAAAATCAACTTTTGAAGACAAGATTTCATTTTTCTTCAAAATATCATTACAATCATTTTTATTTTTCAAAATAGCATTTTCTTTTAAGGCAAGTTCAAGTTTAGATTTCAATGAATCCCTTTCATTAGAAATCTCCACTTTCTCTTGCAAAATCAACTCTAGTTTTGAACACAAATCCTTATTTTCTTTGTTAAGTTCAAAGCTCTTCTTTTTCAAAAGATTATACTTTTCTAACAATTTTTCACAAACAATTGAAAGTTCTTCATTCAAAGCATTTACATCAAGATATTCATTACTAGAAGAACTAGCATCATCATTATCTAATTGAGATTCCAAATATACCTCAAGGGAGTCATTCCCTTGGACCATGTAGCATTGTTGCTCGGATTCTCCACTAGATTCATCCTCCACAATGTTGGGCGTTTTAGGCTCGGAGGAAGTCAACGTGTTCCAGACTGCAAAGGCGGAATCACAGTTAGAAACTAAGCACAGATATTCTTTATTAAGCATGCTTCTAAGTGTCTCAAGGGCTTGTGCATTGGCCTCTATATGATTGCTATTACCAAGATAAGATTTCTTGGTAGCAGCAAGAAAACATGCAAGCCTAGGGTCTTCAAGTACATGGACATCCTAAATTTTCACATGTTAATGTTGGAGACATCAAACATGGGAGGTGTCAAGCAATCCATGAGTGTGTGTAAACAATATACGTGTACAAATGCAAATGATAGATTAGTAAAACCAAGATCACACTCCTAGGTGGTTAAACCAAATATCAGGAATGTAGGCTCTGATACCAATTGAAAGTACACCTAGAGGGGGTGAATAGGTGTACGGCTAATCTAATGAACTAAATGCGAAAATTAAAAACTTAATTGCAACAACACTTAATGCAACCAACGAGTGTAGCCGAATTCCCGTGAAAAGCTCTGGACTAACACCTCTTGATTCCTCTGAATAAGAGTTGAGGCGCTATATGAAGCTCTCGTGGTTAAGCACAAGTGAGGCACACACAAACAAGCCAAGCATATAATGAATGAGCAATATGAAATGATGTAAGGCACAATATAATAGAGAGAGAGTTTAGAGAGTCAATGGATCAATCGCTAACACACGGATATGTTTCGAGGTTCGAGCACCCAGCTCTACGTCCCCGCCTTCACACAGAAGGATTTCCAATCTACTAACTTGTCCACACAGGACTCCCACACAGGGAACCTCCACTGAGGATTTGGGGCAAATACAACTGGGAGTACACAACTCCTCTCTCAACCGAATACAACCTCTCACTAGAGGCAACACAAACACCACCTCACACAAGAGGGGTAGGCACTTAGCCAATACAAAATCAATCACCTCACACTTGAGGGATTCCAACACCAACTCCACCTCTCACTAGAGGGAGCCAACCAACAATCTCCACCTCTCACTAAAGAGAGCCAACCACCACTCCAAAATCAACCTCTACATAAGAGGGATATCACAAATAAGGAGGGTTAACTTCTTTTCCTACAAAACAAAAAGATCCTAATAGATAGGATAGAATGATACGGCTCAAGTGTGAGAAATCAAGATGTTGGAAAACAAATCACAAGGAAAAATACTTGGGAAAACAACTTAGTATTTGATAGAAATGAAGAACAAGGCAAATATCCCAAATCTATATTTTTCTTTGATTTTTCCAACTCTTGAAAACAAATAAAGAATGATCTTTAAAAACCAATAAACTCTTTTGAAAACTTGCTTTTAATCAAAACCTACTTCAAATGGGGTATAAATAGCCCCCACTTGGAATCTGCCCGTTGGCAGCTGACTAGGCCTAGAATGGCCTTCCGGTCGACCGTCCAACGGTCAAATTTTTGTCCGTAGCCTTCTGGTCGACCGCCCGGTCGACCGGGCCCTGAACCAGAGAGCAACGGCTCTCTGGCTGGTCGACCGCCCGGTCGACCCGGGTAACCCGAGAGTGGGTTGCCTTCAGTCGGTCGACCGCTCGGTCGACCGGCCAACTGACATGGCCGTGTGCACGTTTTGTGCACATCCGATCGACCGGCTCCTTGTCCGGTCGACTGGTCGGTCGACCGCCAGAGCTTGGCAGGATAAAATCAAGACTTGAAATTTTGGTTTTTAATTCTCAAATAAATCTCATAAAATCTCTAAAAATTCATAAAAATAGTTTTAGTATAATACTTTAATATACAAACATGTGTGGAAGAATTCAACACATATTTCAAACAATTTGAACCACTTTTGTGTCTTAAAAATTTTGCCGAAAACCAAATTCCGTATTTTGAAAAACTTGGATTTTTGAATTGAAAATTCGTTTTGTCTAAAACTCATCCAAATACAAAAACATGATATTGAAACAACTTTTAGACATGTAGTATATGGATAGAATCCAATATACATGAAATAGATATATATATCAATGTTTTTGACATTAAATTCGAAAATAAGTTTTGTTAAAATACCAAAACACCAAACTCATGAAATAGACTATCAAACTAAGTTTGTTTAAATAGTTGAAGCAAGCATGTATATAGAACAAATCTAATATACATTAAACCATGTAAACTTATTAATTCTATCTATTCATCAAAACCAAGATCGGTTAAACCAAAAACCAAAAACTAATATCCAAAACATGAAACGTGTGTGTTGTGAACTTGAGCATATCACACTATCTAATCTTTAACAAATGGATCTAAACATAAACTAAACTATGTACCGAGGTCTTCTTGTAGAGCGCCATCTCCAAGTCGACTCGATCCAAGCCGTGATCCACCGAGCTTGACTCCAACGAGTGCTAGATATGAACTTTGACGCTCGGGCTCTTGAATCACCATGTGAAAGCTTCAAAACACCTTTGTTGAAGCAAATCACCTACTAACATCTTGATTAAATATCTGAAACTCAATATCACAAGATTATTAGCAAACATAACTATATAAGTTAATCATCATCAAAACTAGAGTGGAAGGCATCTGGGCCAACAGGGAGAAGCTCTACGCCAAACTGAGCAAATGTGAGTTCTGGCTTAAGAATGTAGCATTTCTGGGTTATACTGTTTCAGGTGAAGGCATCACGGTGGATCCCAATAAGGTTCAGGCAGTGAAGGATTGGCCCGTCCTGAAGTTGTCAACAGAGATCAGAAGTTTTCTAGGACTGGCTGGATATTACCGGAGGTTTGTGCAGGATTTCTCAAAAATTACAGGGCCTTTAACCAAGCTTACTTAAAAGGGAGTAAATATGTATGGACTGCGAAGTGTGCTGCTGTTTTTGAAGAGTTAAAGAACAGATTGATCACGGCCCCAGTCTTGAAGATGCCCGACTGGACTAGAGGTATGGTCATATATAGTGACGCATCAGGGCGAGGTTTGGGGTGTGTGCTAATGTAGTATGGACATGTGATAGCTTATGCGTCCAAACAGCTAAAGCATCATGAGAAGAATTATCTACACATGATCTGGAACTGGCAACAGTCATTTTCGCCTTAAAATTTGGAGGCACTATCTGTTGGAAGATCAAGTGCTGATATACACTGATCACGAGAGTTTGAAGTATATCTTCGCTCAAAAGGAGTTAAACATGAGGCAAAGGAGATGATTAGAGTTGATGGTTGATTACGATATTGATCTATAGTATCACCCTGGAAAGATCAATGTAGTACCTGATGCCTTGAGCAGAAAGCCTGAAGCTTCTATGGCGATGCAGATCACTCAACAGAAGGAGTTATTCGAGGAGATGAGATGGATGGACCTGATGGTGATACGAAGGGCAATATCTCCCAGTAAATTGATGGCTATGCAGATTCTACCAACCCTATTGAAGAAGATGAGGGAAGCTCAGGGCAGAGACCCTAAGTTGTAGGAATTCAGGGAGCAAGCGAAAGCCGGATTGAGGTCAGACATGCAGATCCATGCAGATGGAACGCTCTGTTTTGGCAACAGAATTTGTGTATCGAAGGAAGAGGCTCGGCAAGAGGTGTTAGCTGAAGCCCATAGCTCAGCTTATTCCATACATTCAGGGGGACGAAGATGTACCAAGACCTGAAGCAACAGTTCTGGTGGCATGGAATGAAAAGGGAGCTTGCTCGGTATGTGACAAAGTGTTTGGTGTGTCAGTAAGTGAAGGCTGAACATCAGAGAATAGCCGGACTACTTCAACCCCTACCGATTCTGAAATGGAAGTGGGAGCACATTACAATGGACTTCGTCACTGTCTTACCTCTCAGCCAGAAGGGAAACAATGCAGTGTGGGTCGTAATGGATCGTCTCACAAAGTTAGTACACTTCATTTCTTTCAGATTAGGACAGTCTACCAAGTTGTTAGCGTAGAAGTACATGCAGGAGGTAGTGAGACTCTATGGCGTGCCAGTTAGCATAGTGCCCGACGGAGACACTAAATTCCTGTCCCACTTTTGAAGGAGTCTCCATGAAAGTTTAGGGTTACACTTGAAGTTTAGCACAACATACCATCCATAGACTGATGGGCAATCAGAGCAGACGATCTAAATTCTCGAAGACATATTGAGGGCTTGCATGTTAGACTTCAAGGGGTCATAGGAAGACCATCTGTATTTGGAAGAGTTTGCCTATAACAACAATAGCTACCAGGCCAGTATTAAGATGGCACCTTTTGAAGCTTTATATGGAAGGAAAAGCAAGTCTCCTTTGTGCTGGGACAATATTGGTGACCGAAGACTATTAGGTCCGGAGATCATAACTCAGACAGTGGAGAAAGTTAAAATTTTCCGAGAGCGCCTCAAGGCAGCTTAGGATAGACAGAAAAATGGGCAGATTTGGACAGAAGGCCACTAGAGTTTGAGATTGGAGATAAATTATTCTTAAAGATATCTCCAACGAGAGGAGTAATAAGATTTGGCAATAGAGGGAAGCTGAGTCCCAGGTTTAGGCCCTTTTGAGATTTTGAATGAGTGGGAGCTGGCTTATAGGCTGGCGCTACCCCCATCTTTGGATGACGTGCATGACGTCTTCCATATTTCTCAGCTGAGGAGGTATATCTGAGATGACAGTAATGTGGTCGATCATTCTGAGTTGGAACTTAGGCCGGACCTATCCTACATTGAGAGACCTATGATTTTTTTAGACCGGACCACCAAGGAATTGAAGAAGCAGATCATTCAACTTGTTCTGGTATCTTGGGGCAATTGACCTCCGGGAGAAGCAACATGGGAGCGGGAGGATGTCATCCGCGATAGCTATCCCCACCTTTTCCATGATGAGTAGGTAATTTCTATCCCCACCTGAATTTAAATTTCAAGCACGAAATTTTCTTATTAGGTGGGTAGATTGTAATACACTATTTGAGTTTTACCAAAATAATAATAATAATAATATAAAAAAATGGTAACTTATATGCAGGCGCTGGGGATTGAACTCGAGTCCCCAGCAAAGGAGAAGAGAGAGTATACCATTATACCACAATGGCATGTAATCCATAAGCACTCGAATTTAAATTTGAACCTAATAAGCTAGTCAACCTATAATTTTCAAATCTAAACCGAATCTCCTTGAGATTTTTAGCAATCTTCAATTCTTATTTGAATTACTAAATTAAGTAATAAACCTAACTAGAATTCATGTTTCTAAAATATCTAATAACCTAGATAAAGATCCAAACCCTTTCTTTCTCTTCTACCTCAAGATAAAACCCTAATCCAAATTCTCCCCACTTCCATCTTTCCTTTCTCCTCAAGCGGATCGTGAATGAAAAGGGGATTCGAGTTACAGCGATTGAGGAGCAAGTAAGGAGGAACAACTCAAGTAAGTAGATCTAGATTGTGAATTTAATTTCAGTTTTTTAAAAAAATTAAATTAAATTAGAACCATAAAAAAATAATTAATTAATTTCAGTAATCTGCTACTCAACTTATCTATACCTGCATGGCAAAACTTACCACAATATATTTATTGGTTCCTAGAAACTTACCTATTAAATTTTTGTATGATCATTAATTTAATACTCCACAAAGCCTTGATTTGAGCAAATCAAATCCAAGAAAGTAAACCCATTTTCCATAATTAATATGATACGAATAGTCTATATCAGGGCCATCTATGAATTTTTGTATACATCAAAACCAATTAAAAAAATTCAGCTGAAATACATGTGAGGATGTACAAATACATATCTAAATTTACACACCATTTTAAAATTTCTACGATTTAGAAATTGGAATTTCAAAAAAAAAGAAAGAAAAAAATATAGCCGCTGCTCTCGGCCAGGCCGAGAGCAGCTCGGCACTGCACAGACCCGCTTGGGTCTGTGCAGGGCCAGGCCAGCCAGGCCACACTGGACTGGGCCTGGCCTGGCCCTAGCCTGGGCCTTGCTGTCCCGGGCTGGGCTAGCCCAGGTTTGGTTTTCCGGGTTAGGCTGCACAGGGGGCAGGCCCCTGTGTAGCAGTTCCCACAATTTTTTTTTTTTGGCTAATTGCAGAGGCTCACAAGTTGTTCCAGCCCAGCTCTGGATGGCTATCTCTTTTGGACCCATACCCGCGTGACAGAACCCGACCCAACTGAAAAATTCAGATTTATTAACCTGCAGAAAAACAATTAAAATAATTAGTTAAAAATATCAAAAAATAGAGAAAATATAAATAACAGTCTGCAATACTTCTACTTTCTGTGATAAAATTTTCAGAGGAATAGCAACATAAATTAAATAAGATTATTCCCTTTAAAGTCAGCTTTTCTTAATGGTAAATCCAAACCCGTTAAGAAATTTATTGTTAACAAGTCTTTAAAGACCCAACAAAAAAAAAATTAAAACTTGATCAAATTAAACCTATTAATTTCATATAATCCAGATGATCATATTCCCAACCTTAAGCTAATTAATCAAGATAAAATAAAATAAAATAAAATAAAAGATCTTAACAATTTCTATTGAAATAATTTATGTAGATTTATCAAGATCCTAGGATCTTAGTGCTTTGGATTGTGATCTAATTTAGGTGAGTTGCTTTTTTCCTCCTTCAGTTAACAAGAATTTTTGTGATAAAAGATTTTATGTAGTTATTTAATTATGTTATAAAAGTGATTTAAATGATTAAGCTAGTTTTCTAGTATTTAGAAATTTTATAGTTTTATTAATTACCTCCATGTACTACTAGTAGCATATTTATGTATTCTTGTTTGTAATAAAGTTCACTTGTTCTGAGCAATAAACCTTCATGATCACTACATGACATAGGTTAGGACTTTACCACTAAAACTCACCGAGATGACATTTGTGACATTTATCGGATGACTATCATGTCCATGTTATCTAACTACTAGAAAAAATATTGTTATACGGTAACAACCTCATCTCGTTTATTATATTCACCAACATATATATTCTGTTATACATGTATCATGATTTCACTATTGATATTGTTACTGTTGTTATTACCGAGTTATCCTAGTAAATTTTAGAGAACATGTACATTAATAATCTTGATAACTAATGATATGATATTAACAACTTACACTGGGATTGAGAAAATTGATGGAGGAGACAGGTTCTGTATTTTGGGTGGACCTAAGATTTAGGTTGCGCAACCGAAAGAGGGTTCCACTGCAGGGTTCCCGTAGGGTGACTGGCACCTTATCCTGTTCTTGTTCCTATTATGCATATTGTACATGTTACCTGACATGTTATACATGTTCCTGACTACCTTACGGTAGGGTCTGATTTAGCGCCAGGAGTCTGGGCCGTGGTCCCGGTATGCACGGGACCCACCTAAAACACAGACAATGTCTCCAACCGATCAGTTTCAATAACTGAGGACCTCGATTGGCACGTATGGTAGGGCAGTATGGAATGCGTCTATTACATGTGGCAATTGGTGTTCGCTAACATAATTAATAATAAAAAATGGAATTTTTTCATTGACGTTATAAACTGAACCTGGCATCTGCCTATATGTTATGATAGACATTGATTGTACTTATGACCTGAGGTACCTCTGGCTATATCATTGACTGGCTTAGTTACTATTCATTTATTGCTTGACATGTTATTCCAACCTTATCATGTATATTTTTCTTTCATAATATGCTTATATGTTATATGCATGTGCACCTTCCCTTTTTATTTTACCACTCACTAGGTCGCTTATTGACGACCCTGAGTTTGCTATGCTCAGATTCAGATCCGAGGGCATTGCAGTACCAGGAGTATTTTGAGTTATTTCAGATCTCCAGTAGACCATCCTCAGTTCAGTCGCGAGGACTTTTAGTATTTTTAGTTCTATTCTTGTTATCCTTATAATAAGTGCAGTTTCAAGACATTATTGTACTTGGTTTTGAATGCTGGAATAAATTGTGAACTTTACGTTTTGATTTATTACATTAAGGCTTAGCGTATTTATATTGAGAATACGTCATCGACTTTCATCACGTACACAATTTTGTGTATTTTGGGAAGTGGGGCGTGATAGATAAACATGTCGCTTGCTCCACTTCTTCTTCAATCATTGAAAATAATATTTGCATTTTGAAGAATAGTGTAGATTATTTGGGCTCCACTTTGAGCCATTGTGACATGAATCATAAAAGATTGGAATCCATGTTTCGCAAGAAACATGCTCCACCTATGCATGCACACAAATTTCAGCATACACAAGTTCATCATGCTCACACACATGATTTGTATGCTTATGTATACACTTGTACACATTGTGGACGTACGACCACCTTGAAAATTCTGTTATAATAGGACTAACAATTTAAATTTTACAATTAAGTTTGTATGATAGGCTAAAACGTAAGTAAGAATACATAGAGAAAGTAGGGGTTTAAGTGGAGCTTTAGCAGGCTTTTTAGAATAATATTTAACATTTGCTAAAGTTAAAAAATATACCTTCCAAATCAACTAGGAGAATTAACAAATAGGCTCAAAGATTTTAAATACTTGATGGATGGGCAAAAAGTATATAAAATATTTAATTTTTGATTTATAAATACTTGAAATAATATAGAACAACTTCAATGGAAAGAATCTTGTATTCGGATGTTGGATGTCAGTATTTGAGTGGGAAAGATTCGGGCTCAAATCCTTCTAGAACTACTGTAGGCTGTTTAAAAATCATTAAGGATGAGTCATCAGATGCGAAACTTACTTCAACGTGAAGGTCGCGTTTCAACTAAAACGCAGATCTCACGTCCAAAGGGAAATACAGACTTCGGATGCGGGTCTGAGGAACTCCACGTCTCACGCGGGTTTGAGAAACCCCGCGTCTCATTTCAACGCGGATCTGAGTAAATCCTCATCCTATCCCACGCGAGTCTGAATAACTCCACGTCCCATGCGGGTCTGAGCAACTCCATGTCCTATTTCAAGCGCAGGTCTAAGCAACTTTAAACTTCACTTCAAATACGGGTCTGAGCAACTCCGCGTTTTGATTGAGACATCTGCGTCTACATAAACATGAGGTCCGCGTCCACCGTGAGACCCGCGTTTTTTTATAACTGACCCTTATTACGGGGTCAATTAGCTCCCCATGTAATGTGAGAGTTAATCCCCCTTCTGGAAAGATTTTATGGGACAATAATACGCCTATGACTCCTTATAAATAGCTTCGAGAGCTATGATGAAAGGGGGAGGAGTCCAGGAGAGGACTTTTTGAAGCCATAGAAGAGAATGAGAAAATTTTGAAGATTGAGAGCTGAGAATTCTCAAGTTTAAAGCTTCTTACTTTTCTCTTACTTTTTCAAAGGTCCAGAGAGAGAAAAGAAGAAATCAATGGACTCTAAACACTTAGTGTATTAAAATAGAGCTCCTTTCTGATTGCTTTTCGAGAGCATCCCAAAGAGAAGATTGTCATTCGACCGGTCAACAGAGAATAATAATCACTCTCCATCGCCACACGAAAAACCCATCCCTAAACAAAGGGAGAACTAGTTATTTTCTCCTATTTTGTAATTGAAATTATTCCGTTGTAATTTTTCATCCACTCAAAGAAATTTTACTTGGCGCTATTTTTCATCCACTTAAAGAATTTAAGGTTGTGTTAAAATGTCGAGGATGCCAACAAAATGGGAGAAAATCTTCTATTTCCGACCAGCCCAGATCACCAGTGCCAAACACGTGACCAAATTTGTAAACTCTCAGTCTCCCCACGTATAAAATTCTCCTCCTTTCCCTCAAACTGGGATATGAAACAAAGAATTGAATATCCCTGTGATATTGATTGTGAAACTCAGGCTTTCATGCGAATCCTCCCCTTTCTGCTCTCTAAGGCTCGTTAATTAACGTACAGATTGAGAAACTGAAGCCACAAGTGAAACAATTGCATAAGGAAACAAAGGGGTCGTTGGCTAGACTCGAACTTATTGATTTTAGAATCCAAATTCTCTCTTTTCCACTTCGTTTGAGAAAAGACTGGAATTATTAAAAAAAAAACTCCTTGTATTATCAAAACCCCGGGAATTGTATAAAAAGAAAAACACTCCTTGTATTATCAAAACCTCAATAAATCAGTATTTGCATTTTCAACTCAGAAATGACTAAAAACACAAGAATATCTGACAAATCTTAAATTCTAGGGGGGAAAAAAATAAAATAACAGGAATTTGAAAAGTTAAAAAGTGGTGATTTATTTCATTAAATAAATAGTAAAAAATAATTATTTGTAAACCACTTTAGTTTCCTGATTACCTCACACAAAAAGAACAAAGTGATGTTATCTAAATATATCTATTTTGACTTTAAAAGGCCCAAACACCGTTTGACTATTTTTTTAGTACATTAATTTTTAAAATATGCATTTATTAGTCATTTTTCAAATATAACTTACATTGTTTTTTACAATTTTACTCTTATCACTTAAATCCTACACATATTTATATCTTTAGAACCATTGTTAATTCCTTTCACATCTTTCTCGTTCACATTTTAAGTTTTTTTCCTCCCCAAATTCTCAAGATGTTTCTCGTCATGTACTATTATAAATTAAATGTGAATTTTCTTTCTACAATATACGTATTGTATATTACTCACTTATTACTATGTGTATTTTCCTTTATGGTGTATATTATTTATTTCACTTCTATTACATATGTATAATATACTTATTGCATATTACTCACTTATTGCTATGTGTATTTTACTTTATAACGTATATTATTTATTGCTTATGTTATTTATTTATCGCTTATGTTACAGGCTATCTTTTTATGAAAAATTTAGAAATCTAAACATGTAGGTCCTGCACAAGTGGAGGTTGGAAAATATTTTCTTCCATGTTGGGCAAGTTTTTTTCAAAAATTATTTATGGGCCAAATAGGCCCATAAAGAAGCGTTTCATTTAGTGCCAAATAAGCTAGGAAGTTTTGGTTCTGCTTCAAGTAGTCCACACTCGCGGGTGAGGATGTCTCTCGAAAATTCCTCTCCTCCCCCCAAACCAACTCTTCCCTTCTCCCAAAACCCTCTGATCGACATGTGCCCTCTGATGCTGGCCCATCGTCCTTCTATAAGGCTGTTCTAAAGCCCAAGCCTCTCTCCCCTCTACTGTTTACCCCTGATGACATCAGTTGTCTTCGGCACTGCTACCCTAATCCAATTAGGGTTCCGTCGAGTCTCATGGAAGAAGGGTCCAAACCTTAGGCTCTCTTTAATTGGAAAATTCCTTGGGAGATTTATAACTATTGATAAGGTATTGGCTTTGTTGGCTTCTAAATGGTCTCCGGAGAGAGATTGAGAGATTATCCCGATGAACTTTGGATTTTTCCTGTTTCAGTTTAACTCGGTTGGTGACCGAGATGAAGTTCTTAATGATAGGCCTTATGTCGTCGATGATGCCACTTTGGCACTCAAATCGTGGTCGCCGTCCTTCTTGCCATCTCCCCATCGTCTTCCTCGCACTGTTTTGTGGATGCACTTGTGAATCTACCAACAGTGTGCTGGATTGCTCCCACACTTGAACTCAACATATCTGTGGTGGGCCGCTTCATGAGGATGGATGAATCCACTTCGCTGATGACTAAAGGAGGGAGCATTCCTCGGTGATTGCAAATGAAAGCAGTGAAAATTACCGTCTAACTTTGGGCTAACGGGTCGTGTCCATGAGGAGGAATGCGATGAAAGCATTTCGATGTTATATTTTAAAAACAAAGATTAGTGTTGGTTTTTTTGTTTTAGTTGAAAAAAGAATGGAGAGAAGGGAAGTGATTTAAAGAAAAATTTAAAACTTGGAAGAGGCTTTGGAGAAAATGATCTTTTAGAAAATGATTTGATAGTGATTTGGCTGTGATTTAAATTATGAAAAAGATCCAGGCTCACTAATCTTCTACTCAATTACTTACTTATCTCAAGAACATTTTGGTGCATCACTTTTATCACAGGCAAAAATCTTTAGTTTCTTTTAATGTTCAAGTAAAATAAATAAGATGGTTTTGGTTTAAATCTTAAAGTCTTTCTTAACACAATATTAAAATAGAATGTTAAACAATCAAGCGGGAAGAAGCAAGTATGGAATAAAAATAATTTAAAACTATTTGTGCTTTGAAAGTCCAAGTTTAAAAGAAAAATATCCTCATGTGCTTTTAAGAACAAAGTTTCACTCAGGCATTTTTATGATTCAAAAGAGTTGCTTTCATAAAAATCAATCAAGAGAAAGGAGGAAGAAGAGATTGATTAGTGAGCCCAGAAGATGATTTAGCTACTCATGATAAAAAGAAAACAAACAAGCGAATGAAAATAAAACATAGACATACTAAATTGAGTCGAGTTGAATAAGCAAGTTGACTCTCCTTTTATTTTTCACTTCAAAGATGAATTACGCACTCAATTCCACTCTTCATTCTTTGCTGGTCTAAACTGAAAAAGTAAAGATGAGATACAGCTTTTCAGAACTATCTAACAATACTCCTAAAACCCTAAAAAGAATAAGAATTTTAATTCTAGTCTTCGCTTCCTTCTTCTCTGTAGAATGCAGTTTTATAGGAAAAAACCAAACGGGGGAGGGCGCACGAAAATAGGGGGAGCAAACGCTCCCCCAACTTCTTCAACAAAGCCGCAGAAACACGGCTTTGGCTGCGTTTTCGCGGCCAGGGTATGGCCAGGTGGCCACACCCTGTTGGTGGTACTTTCTGGTTTTGCGGTTTGCTTTTATCTGGTTCTAAATTTCCCATCTCAGTTACAGAATTTGATGAAACTGTCTTTGATCTTTGGTTTAAACCAATCAATTTATAAAGATTTGTTCTAGTTGATGTTCAACCAATTTTATCTTCTCTAATCTGCTCTGATCTTCTAATTTTGAATTAATTTTGAATTAATTCAGAATTTTGGTGGGCTTTTGGGCTTGTTTCTCTTCCCTTTCCTTTAGAAATGGGTCTGCATTTTATAATATAAAATAAGACTTATTAATAGGATTTATTAGATAATAAACATGATAATGTGACAATATATATACAATATATGTGACCGGTCATGCCCCACACTTATCTTTTGCTCGCCTTCGAGCAAAACATCAAAATTAATCCTAATCTTATTAGACCACTTTCGCAGGTCACTCGATGCACTGAGCATGTGTAACAAGCCGTTAATCCTCTAGGTTACCCCTAGAGGATGAATTTTGTCTCATGAGGATTTTCAGTGGATTGCAACCACAAAATCCATAAAGAAAGAGAAAAAAAAATGTTAGTTTTTTTTCGAAAAGCATTTTGAAAAGAGAGAAAATGTTTGAAGTATATTTGTAAGAGTTCAAATAATATATAAGTTATAGGAAAAATAGAACTTTTCATTCCTATACTTAGTCTCTGTTCAAAAATATGTCATCAATCAAAGTAAAGAATCAAATCGTATTCTCATCTAGTCTATTACTTTACCCTAAGTTATATGCATATTCGTGACTGTGAAGTTTTGACTAAGGGTTCTTTAACATTAACACTTATGCCTTATTTTTTTTATTTTTGGTGGTATTTATTCCTCAATTCCATTAGGCTTTCTAATCTGCCCATATAACGAGTCTTTAGTCGGTGACACCCAAACCGGACAGTCTTAGGCACCAGGTGAGAAAACACCCCAAGGACTTAAACACTCGAGCAAATAATGCCACGAAACTAAGGATTTTTATTTATAAAATGTACCCCTTTTTGGCGTGAATACTTATGCTTCATGGGGCACAAATATCCAGTTTAATCAGAGGATATATATATATATATATATATATATATATATATATATATATATATATATATTATATATATATATATATTATATATATATATATATTTATATTTATATATATATTTCAAACTTATTAATCATCTTTAGCATAAATACCAAGGCTTGCTTAGGCTAAAGCACCTAGCTAATCAATAATTAGATTTGTTTATTTTTCATAGATATATATTTATATATATATATTTTCTAAGGCATAAGAATCTTTATTTTTAAACCCTAAGCGTGTAAGTGTCTAAAATGTGCATATTTCTTCAAGGTAAAGATTAAGACTAAATTACTTTCACCAATTTTCTTTCTAACCCTGAAAATCAAACAAGTCATCTTATTTTGACCAAGTATAAGAAATCTTAAGTACGATTTTTCTGTTCCTTAAAATTAACTTAATTTCTTACAAAATATATATCAAAATATTATTCTTTTCTTTTAAAAAGTTTTTTTAATATATATATTTTTTTCTTTTTTTTAGTTATATTAGTCATGTTAGAGTCCTCCCCCACATTTATCTCATGCATTGTCCCCAATGTATGAAAGAAATATATAGATGCATGAAATGAAATGAAAAAGAGAAAAGTTACCGATACACTGGGTCGAAAAGACCCATAGTCGTTTCATTTATCGGCACCAATTCTAAGAAAGATTTAAGGCGTTTACCATTTACTTTAAAGTCATTTTCATTCTTGGTGTCACTGATCTCTACAGCACCGTGTGGAAAATACGGTTTTTATAACAAATGACCCAGTCCATCTTGATTTTAGCTTTCCTGAAAAATGATGAAGCCTAGAAATATAGGGTAAGACTTTTTGTCGAGGGATAAATATTTTCCTTATGATGTGTTTATCATGAATATCTTAACTCTATCTTTAATGATCTTAGCATTACTTAGGCCTCATTTCTCAATTCCTCTAATTTGAAAATTTGTAATTTTCGAAGGTCACTGGCCTTAGTCAAGTCAAAATTTAGCTGCTTGATTGCCCATAAGGCCCGATGCTCTAACTCAACGGGTAGGTGGCAAACTTTCCCAAAGACTAACCTATAAGGAGACATCCCTAGAATCGTCTTGAAAGCTTCCTGTAGGCCCATAGGGCATCTACAAGTTTGGTGGACCAATCTTTCCTGTTTTGGTTCACAGTTTTCTCCAGAATAAGCGTGATTTGTCTATTGGAAATCTCAACCTACTCACTAGTTTGAGGATTGTAAGGTGTGACAACTTATGGGTTATGGCATACTTTCACATAAGAATTTCAAAGGATCTATTGCAAAAGTAAGTACCATTATCACTGATGATAGCACGAGGGGTTCTAAAGCGTGAGAAAATGTTCTCTTTCAAAAAGTTTATGACAACTTTGTTATCATTAGTTTTACTTGGAATGGCTTCTACCTACTTGGACACATAGTCCACAACAACTAATATGTATTGGTTTCCAAATGAATTAGGAAATGGACCTATAAAGTCGATGCCCCAAATATCAAAGAGTTCTATTTCTAAAATTGGGCTGAGGGGCATCATATCTCGTTTTGAGATCCTTGCTACCATCTGGCATCTAGGATACGTCTTGCAAAATTCATAAGCATCTTTAAACAAAGTAGGCCAATAGAACCCACTATGTAACACCTTTTCAGCAGTCTTGAGGGGACCAAAGTGTCCATCGCATGCAAGTTCGTGACAGAAAGATAAAACACTCTTAACCTCTTCATCGGGAATGCATCTCCTAATAATTTGGTCAGAACAGTACTTAAAAAGATACGATTCCTCCCAAAAGAAATACCGAACTTGAGATAAGAATCGGTATATATCGTTTTTAGACCAATGAGATGGAGTTTGGTTTGTGACTAAGTAATTCACTATATCAGCAAACCAAGGTTCCCTAAAGATGACTGAGAGTTTTTCATCAGGAAAGTCATAATTTATGGGCAATTCGTTGCATGGAGAGCTTGGGATACGCGAGAGATGGTCAGCAACGACACTTTCTATGCCTTTCTTGTCTCGAATCTCAAGAACGATTTCTTAAAGAAGGAGGTCCAACGAATGAGTCGGGCCTTGGCTTCCTTCTTCATCATGAGGCACCTAAGCGCAGAATGATCGGTGAAAATTGTGGTTTTGGACCCTAGTAGGTAGGGACGAAATTTATCTAAGATAAACACTGCTGCCAAGAATTCCTTCTCAGCAGTAGTATAGTTCATTTGAGCATCGTTGAGAGTCCTACTAGAGTAGTAAATCATGTGCTAATTGTTATCAATGCGCTGTCCTAGAACAGCGCCTATTGCAAAATCAGAAGCGTCGTACATGATTTTGAACGGCTTAGACCAATCCAGTGCAGATATGATTGGTGCAGAAATAAGCTCTTTCTTAAGCTTCTCCCAAGAATTCATGCATTCAGTATCGAAAGTGAATGAAGGACACATCCTTAGCAAACAGATTAGTCAAGGGTCTAGCAATCTTGCTAAAATCCTTGATAAATCTTTGGTAAAAACCGACGTGTCCTAATAAGGATCGAATATCCTTCACGCATTTGGGCATGGAAAGCTTAGCAATAATCTCAATCTTGGCTCTATCCACTTCAATTCCTTTCTTGGAGATTTCATGACCTAAGATAATTCCATGTCTTACCAAGAAGTGGCATTTCTCCCAGTTCAATGTCAGATGTTTCTCAGCACAACTTTGGAGGACGGATTCTAAATGGTGAAAACATTGAGTGAATGACTCTCTATAGATGGAGAAATCATCCATGAAGATTTCTAAGAATCGTTCTACCATATCAGAGAAAAGACTCAACATGCAACGTTGAAATGTTACTGGGGCATTGCACATGCCGAAATGCATTCGGTGATAAGCAAATGTCCCAAATGGTCATGTGAACATAGTCTTTTCTTGGTCCTCAAGAGCAATAGGAATCTGATTATACCTCAAATAACCGTCCAAGAAATAGTAATACTCGCGGCCAGCCAATTGTTCAAGCATTTGATCAATGAAGGGGAGCAGAAAATGGTCCTTACGAGTTGCTGCATTAAGCTTCCTATAGTAAATGCAAACTCGAATTTTCGTGGGAAGTCGAGTTTGGACCGACTCTTTGTTCTCGTTTTCCACTACGGTAAAACTGGATTTCTTTGGAACCGCGTGGCCAGGACTAACCCATTGGCTATCTGAAATGGGATAGATTATCCCATTATCAAAGAGTTTCATAATTTCAATGTGAACAACCTCTTGCATTATAGGGCTTAACCTACGCTGCGGGTCTCTCTTTGGTGTCGCTTCTTCATTGAGATGAATGCGATGTTGAACTATAGTTGGACTCAATCCCTTTATATCAGTCATAGTCCAACCAATGGTTTCCCTATGTTTTCTCAGAATTGCGTTAAGATCTTCCTCTTACCCGTCATTTAAATGGGAAGCAATAATGACAGAAAAGGTCTCTTGTTCGCCTAGATAGACGTACTTGCGATGCGTAGGTAAGGCTTTCAATTCTAAGGAAGGGGAAGGCTCACTGGAAGAATGAGTCAAATTTATTGGCTCCAAATTTGGTGAAATAGGGCTCGAGGCCCAATTTACAGCAGACTTGACAACCTGATCAAGGTTAAAGTCATCATATTCTAACTCGAAGTCACACTCAGTTTCTACTTTCAATTCTTCTCCATGTTCACTTGTCAAGTTCTCAATGAGGTTAACTTCAAATGTTTGATCCTCAACATCACGGGGTTACTTTCCTAGGTTGAAGACATTGACTTCTCTAGTCATGTCCCCAAAGGTTAACCTTATGGACCCATTCCTACAATTGATAATGGCATTGGCAGTAGCAAGGAATGGTCACCCTAAAATAACAAGAGTTTGTGCCCTAGGATTGGACACAGGTTGTGTCTCTAGAACTATGAAATCAACGGGGTAGATAAACTCCCTGACCTAGATAAGGACATCATTAATTTTCCCCTTGAGAACTTTCATTGAGCGGTCAGCCAGTTGGATAGTGACTCAAGTTAGACTAAGATCGCCCAACACGAGTTATTGACAAACTGAGAAGGGGAGCAGTTGATACTTGCTCCCAAGTCAAGAAGTGCACGACTAATCTCGGCTTGTCCTATGGTGCAGGCAATGGTGGGACAACTGATCGGCAAAAAGAAAGAACAAGAATAAGTGAGAAGAGAGTGGGTTGATGTTATTGCTTTTGTGATTCTTCCGTAGTAGCGAAGTGGCTATACGGGTCGTATCCACAAGGAGGGAGAGCGATGAAAGCTTGATGCAGCTTCTTTGTTCAAGAAACGAGAAAGATCTTTGTTCTAAATAAAGAATTGGAAAATGAAAACAAGTTGGTTTCAAGAATTGTTTGAAAAACGATTTGGTAGTTTTTAAAGTTGGATTTTCTTAATGGTAAAAACGCACGGCTAACTTTCTACTAATGGCTCTCACTAATCTCTAACTTCTTGAAGATATGGCCTCACGATGGATCATAGGCAAGCATAACCCTTATGCATAGGAACTATTCACATGGAAATCGAGTGAAAGTTCTTCCTATAACTTAGCTTTACACGGTAAAAACTCAGACATTCCCTTATCAAGATCCAATAGAAGGCGAGAATAAGGGAAGACACGAGTGCACTAATGGTATCGGCAAAGTTAAAAGAAAAATCTCTAACTTACAACAACAAGTAACACACACAACCATAGATCATCAAAAACCCATTAAGTATGAAATATAAGATAGTAAATGCCTGTAGGTAAGTTAGAGTTAGAATCCTCGTCTTAAGATGTCATAGCTCTCATTTGCACAAGGCTTGTTTGACACTATTGACTCATTTAGGTTTATCAATCAAGTGTTAGAGATTAGTGGGTTAGTAGTTAGTTAGCCATGCTATGGAGAAGTTAGTTACACATGGTAGTAAAAGAAACAACAAAAGAAAAGGGGTAAAGGGAAAGGGAGTTACACTACAAGAAAACAAAAGAAAAGAAGTAAAGAGAAGGAAGTTATATAACAACAAGGAGGTAAAAGTAGATGAAAAACACAAGTAAATGGAAAGAAGAAAGAGAAATAGTTACTTTTATTAGCTTGTCACCTTCAAATACAACTTTTACACACTCTCTCTCTCTCTTTCACTCTAATAGCTAAAACTACAACTAAAAGAAGAAGGAAACTAAAATAACTACAATCTTAAAAACAAGATTACAAAAACTTGCTAAAGCTCTGGATATCTCCCTTCTTCAGACCCCATGGGGGTATTTATAGGCACCAGGGGAAAGGAGCCCAGGGGTGACCCGTGCCCCGAAGCGCAGGCACGCGCGCCCAAAGGGCCGCAGAAACACGGCTGGGGCCGCGTTTCCTCGACCCTGCCAGGGCGGCGCATGCCTGGCTTCGGGCAGCGCGTCACCCAGTTTGTCCCCTGTCATATTGGTCTGCTGGTTTGCTGATATGATGTCTTGAACTGACAAAATCGCCTCCCTAAAGTCAATGGCTACTTGGTAGGCCTTTAGTCACCCATTAAATGGTGATTAAGGTCTTCTTCTTCATTTGCACACCATGGACCTAGGATCTAGCAAGCAAAGCTTTATTAGCAGAATTTTATACCAAATAAATATGAGAATGTGATGAAAATTATGCAAAATTAGAGACTAATCACACCCCACACTTATCTTTTTTCTCGTCCCGAGCAAAACAAAAATTATTACACCACTTTCGCAGGTGACGTGATTGCACTGAGCATGTTGATTGAGTTAGAACCTGCACACAAAATACAAAATTTCAAATTTAGAATAAAGAGTGCAAGTTTTTCAATTCTACCGCAATAGCAAGTGGCTATGCGGGTCGTGATCTACAAGGAGGAACTAGCGATGGAAGCTTTTTTAGTAAGTCTTCTTTTAAGATACAAAGTATGGTTAAAGTTCTTCTTTAGTTCTTTAAAAAAAAAAGGAAAAAGAGTTATAGTTAAATTAGGAAGAAAGTGGTAGATAGAGAAGATGGAGAAAATAGAAGTGATATGTACAAAGAAAATGAAAAGGGTGATAAAAATGGTTGGAGATTGTAATATTGAAACTAAAGAATAAAAGAAAAGAAAGACAAGCTAAAAATTACTTACCTCTTCAGTGCTCATATACCTTGGATCCGTTGAGACGACTTACCTTGTCTTTGAAGGCAATCAAGCATGGCGTATAGGATCTTCCCCATTCTCGATCTACACTATGAATAAAAGGGCAAACTATACTAGCAAGAGAAGGGTTGTTCATCACCATAGGCCATCAAGGGCAATTACAACGGCTAAGCAGTCTCGAGGCTATCGGATTCTCTTGGATTGCAATACATCAGAGGAGAGTAAAAGAAAACAAGAGTAAAGAAAGAAAAAAAAAACTTTGATTCAATTCAAATAACAATGAAAGAAAAGACTTACTTACACCGGTGTCACCCTCAGTACAAGCTTGATCTCCTTCCTCCATGAAACTTGTCTCTCCTCTCAGTTATATAAAGAAAAGTAAAAATTACATAAAAAGAAAATAAAAACCTAAGTTACAAACTATAAATTATCCTAAGTTCTATTCTCTGCTTGGTCGTTCCCCTTGCCTTTGAGATTGCAGGTATTTATAGAAAAAATGCAGAGGTTAGAGTAGTATGAAGATAGAGAAAGCTGGCTATTTTTGAATTTGAATCCTCACTTATCTCCAAACTTGATTTGATGTGGATATTCAGCTCTGATCTGTAGTTTATCGACGTGTTGATTACTGAATATAACTTATCAAATGATAGAATTAGAAATAGTGATCAACATAAGAGTTGTAGCTCTATAAGTCTTCTTTCTGGATCATCTTGAATCATCAGATTTGAGATTCGGAAGCGAAAGTTATGATTCAAATACTGAAATGTATCCAGTCAGAATCTGAGTCAAACTTGCTTCATCTCATCCGTTGATCTTCTCTCTATCCATTTATCTTTCTGTATTTGATATTATCCTCGATTGATCTTTAGCTAACCAAAATAGATTTATAGAAATCTGAATTTTACTAGTTTTCATTTGGTGTTATCTTTCTGATTTGCTCTAATCTTCAGCTGAACATTTGCCCCAATCCTTGATTTGTTCTAACTAGATTTGGGATCATTCTCAGCTAACCAAATATATCCTGTTAAATCTGATTTTAACTGGTATTTATTTGGTTTAATCCTCTTTCTCTTCATTATTATCTTCTACGAAATAGACATTTAAGACAAAGAAATTAGTAGATTTATTACACGATAAATGTAGGAGTGTAATGAAAAGAATGTAAAATATGTGTACGATCACACCCCCACACCTATCTTTTGCTCGTCCTCGAGCAAAACAACAAAACAATACCAAAGATTATTAGACCACTTTCGCAGGTCACGCGATTGCACTGAGCTTGTACAACAAGCCGTTAAACCTCTAGGTTACCCCTAGAGGATGAGTTTTATCTCGTGAGGGTTTTCAGTGGATTACACCCACAAAATCCATAAAGAAAGAGAAACAAAGAGTTAGTATTTTTGAAAAGTATTTTGAAAGAGAAAAATATTTGAAATATAATTGTAAGATTTAAGTAATCTATAAGTTATAGGAAAACAGAATTTTTCATTCCTAAAAATTGACTCAATTTCTTACAAAAAAATATGTCAAAATATTGTTTCCATTTTCAAAAAGTTTTTAAAAGTAAAGAAAATGTAAAAAAAATATTTTAAATAAAAAGAAAAACCTAAGTTATGTTAGAACCCTCCCCCACACCTATCTCATGCATTGTCCTCAATGTATGAATTAATGCATAGATGCATGAAAAAAAAGACAGGGAAGGAAATACTACCTTAAGGTGGTGGTTCCGGTGGTAGTCTGATTGGTCCACGAAATGCGGCCCAATCGACTTTTTGTGGAGTTCGGAAGAACCCACCAGAAATTTCTCTAATATAACCCACTAAAATGATATATACATGAATGATTATTATTAAATATTTGATCCCATCTAATTTCCAAATTCCATAATTATTTTCAGAGTCAATTTTGTCAACCGCCTTGTCCCAAAATGGAGTGTGAAAAGATAGAATGATTGACTTAGACTCAGGAAGTACTGGAACTAATACCGACTCAGGAAAGTGACTTAAGTCAAGTAAAGGTTCAGGAGTCGAGATTGGCTCAGTAAGTGGGTCCAAATCAAGAAGTTGAAACTCAAGTCCACATTCAGTTTCCCACAATGAAATGTGACTTAATATTGGTGATTCAAGTTCAAGAATGACAGGTGTGAGAATCAAAACTGACTCTAAAATATTACTCAAGTCGGGTAACAAAACAAGAGTCAATATTGATTCAGGAATTTGAATTGGATCACAAATTTGAGAATCTAGGTCACATTTCTCATTGAGTTCAATTTTATAAAATGAGAACTTGCCAATTTGTCAATGTGACTTTCAAAATTATAAAATTGGTCAGGTTCAATATGATGATCATCAAAGATGGTGTGATTCAATTTCATTAGGAATTGCCACAGGATCCAATGTTGACTCGGAAAAAAGATTGAAATCAGCTGAAGACACCGGAGTCATAATTGAATCAGGAAGTAGAATTGAATCACTAAGTTGAGCTTCATGATCATATTCAGTCTCAAGTTCAATTTCAGGAAAGGGATAACTTGCCAAACTGTCAATGTCACTTTCAAAATTTGGAGTTTGGGCAAGTTCAAATGATTGTGCTGAAATGAAACCTTATTTTTCAAAACAACATGATTCTTCGGCTCTAACGGAATGGTTAGCGACATCAGAACTGGGCAAACAGTGAGAACGTAGTGTTTGGACCATAATCTCTATGTCATGATTACGAGCGTTTTGAGCCTGAGCCATGGCTTCAAGCATCTTTTCATAGTTGATAGGTTTATCGTTTTGTTGCGATTGGTCTTGAAAATATGAAGTGTTGTTTTGGAATTAGTGGTAAAATTGTGAGTCCATCAGATTTTGTGATTGTTGTTTGGACTCACGCATACTCATTTTCAAAATTGATGGTTTTCTATTTTGGATTGGTGGAACTGAGTATGAATCTTGGAAATATTGTGGACAAAGTGGATAAGGAGGACAAGTTGGTTGAAAATTGGACTCTGGGGAGGTGAATCCCCACTGACTCTGTGAAGAGTTGAAATTATTCTAGAAATTATGGTTATAAGATTGGGGCATGGGTTATATTGATTCGGATAAGACCAATCCAACACACTAGGTTGGTTAAAGTTATGATATGCCGGGTTGGTAATATCCGAAAAAAGATTGGTGTGTAATATGGATCACCATTAAAATTGAAAAAATTGTTGTTATAAGCCATAATACACAATAAAACACAAACAAAGAAAAAACAAACAAATAAGCAAACAAAAAAGAAAAAATTCTAACCTAAGTTAGGGTAGACCTTTGACCTAGACGACTCCTAACTGGTTAGACTGTCCATAGGAGGTATAATGCAGACTTTGATCACAAGCTAATCAGCCAGGTCAGGGCAAGATTGGTGGGAGGTTACCCGTCAAAGACGTTCCTTAATTAAGTAACCACCAACCTTCGGGCTTTCGGCTCTTAATCCCCTTCCTAGATACTGATTTTGCAGGAGTCAAATTCCAGCACCTTTTCCCCTTAGGATAATCTCCTAATTGAGTCCAAGATGTCCCTAGGGCCAACGTCTACTCATTTTTAGTTAGGCTTGGGTTAGTGAGTGAGGAGATTGTTTGTGGGCTAAGGGAGGGTAATGACTTCCCCACCTTATCTTTTTTATAGGACAAGCCCTTAGATCAATTTAGTTCAGTGTACAAGAAAAGCAACACTTAAGCAATGTAAACAATCCAAAAGTGTTCTTATACTAGATGCTATACTCACGTACCTTTGCTCCAGCACTCTTCAACAGTAAATAGAAAATGTAATGAATAGACACATGCCTAAATGCAAAGTCTAAATCATTTTTTTAGCATTTACAATCATCATTTAACTGTTGAGGTTAGAAAGTAAATACAGTGAGACAAACAAAGAAATAAATGCTACAGATATTTAAACTACGCAATTCAGCCAACCTGTAGAAAATACTGGTTAGTAGTTCACTCAGTTTGCCACAGGACAGTAGCAAATCTGAGGGATTCTTGGCTCTGCTTTCTTGAGCAGAGTCCAAGGCCACTTATGTGTCCACTGCAGCAAGAATTTCTTGTTGTTAAATCTGTACAAAAAACAAAGAAGAAAGTTAACCAAAAATGTAAACTTTAAAGAGAATTGCTTACCGTCCCTCCCCAGCAACGGCGTCAAAAATTGATTGAGTTAGAACCTGCACACAAAATACAGAATTTCAGGTTTAGAATAAAGAGTGCAAGTTTCCCAATTCTACCGCAATAGCAAGTGGCTATGCGGGTCGTGATCCAAAAGGAGGGACTAGCGATGGAAGCTTTTTTAGTAAGTCTTCTTTTAAGATACAAAGTATGGTTAAAGTTCTTCTTTAGTTCTTTAAAAGAAAAGGAAAAAGAGTTATAGTTAAATTAGGAAGAAGTGGTAGATAGAGAAGATGGAGAAAATAGAAGTGATATGTACAAAGAAAATGAAAAGGGTGATAAAAATGGTTGGAGATTGTAATATTGAAACTAAAGAATAAAAGAAAAGAAAAACAAGCTAAAAATTACTTATCTCTTCAGTGCTCATTTACTTGGATCCGTTGAGACGACTTACCTTGTCTTTGAAGGCAATCAAGCATGGCGTATAGGATCTTCCCTATTCTCGATCTACACTACGAATAAAAGGGCAAACTATACTAGCAAGAGAAGGGTTGTTCATCACCATAGGCCATCAAGGGCACTTACAACGGCTAAGCAGTCTCGAGGCTATCGGATTCTCTTGAATTGCAACACATCAGAGAAGAGTAAAAGAAAACAAGAGTAAAAAAAGAAAAAGAAACTTTGATTCAATTCAAATAACAATGAAAGAAAAGGCTTACTTACACCGGTGTCACCCTCAGTACAAGCTTGATCTCCTTCCTCCATGAAACTTGTCTCTCCTCTCAGTTACATAAAGAAAGGTAAAAATTACATAAAAAGAAAATAAAAACTTAAGTTACAAACTATAAATTATCCTAAGTTCTATTCTCTGCTTGGTTGTTCCCCTTGCCTTTGAGATTGCAAGTATTTATAGAAGAAATACAGTGGTTAGAGGAGTATGAAGATAGGAAAAGCTAGCTATTTCTGAATTTGAATCCTCCCTTATCTCCAAACATGATTTGATGTGGATATTCAGCTCTGATCTGCAGTTTGTTGGCGTGTTGATTGCTGAATATCACTTATCAAATGACAGAATTAGAAATAATGATCAACATAAGAGTTGTAGCTCTGTAAGTCCTCTTTCTAGATTATCTTGAATCATCAGATTTGAGATTCGGAAGCGAAAGTTATGATTCAAATACTGAAATGTATCCAGTCAGAATCTGAGTCAAACTTGCTTCATCTCATCCGTTGATCTTCTCTCTATCCATTTATCTCTCTATATTTGATATTATCCTCGATTAATCTTTAACTAACTAAAATGGATTTATAGAAATCTGAATTTTACTGGTTTCCATTTGGTGTTATCTTTCTGATTTGCTCTGATCTTCAGCTGAACATTTGCCCCAATCCTTGATTTGTTCTAACTAGATCTGGGATCATCCTCAGCTAACTAAATAGATCCAGTTAAATCTGATTTTAACTGGTATTTATTTAGTTTAATCCTCTTTCTCTTCATTATTATCTTCTACAAAATAGATATTTAAGACAAAGAAATTAGTAGATTTATTACACGATAAATGTAGGAGTGTAATGAAAAGAATGCAAAATATGTGTACGATCACATGTGCAATAAGCATTTAAACCTCTAGGTTTTCCCTAGAGGAGGAGTGTTGTCTCCTGAGGATTTTCAGCGGATTGCACCCACAAAATCCAGTAAGTAAAGAAAAGTAGTTAGTTGTTAGCAAAAATTCTGCCATGAAAAAGAACTTTCAATCATCTAAGTAAAAATGACCGAATGATGTAAGAATTAGGTTCAACTCTCATAAGTCCTCCTATATTTTAGCTTTCATAAAAGAAAAAACTATGATTTTTCTTTAAATTTAGAAAGGATCTTGTACTTCAAACTCATTCTGTTATTTGCTTTAGATAGATATGCATAATGTGTAAGTGTGATGTGCTTGGAATTTTTCAACTCAAATTTGAATATCATTTAATTTTATTAATATTTACTTATTATTCTTGGTTCCATTAGGCTTTCTACGTCACTCATGTAACACATATCAAACGGATGACTTCCAAACCAGATGGTCTTAGGGCACCAGGTGAAAAAGCACCCCTCAGGTCAAATATGCAAGTGGAGTAAGCCACGAAATCAAGATTTATTTATACATTATTATATATAGATTTTTTTTTGCGTGAGTAATCATGCTTCTTGAGGCACAATTATCCAGCTTTTTTTTTTTTCAGAGTTGTGTCTCTAAATCCCAAGCATGTGAGTGTAGTTTATGCATATTCTATTAAGGCTAAATAAAAGGTATGAGTTATTTTCCTTATCCCTCCTAACTTTTTAGTCAAACCAATTTTTCTTGTTTATTTAGGCAAAAATAAAGATTCATTAATAAGGTTTCCTTAATTCCTACAATCTTTTAGTATTTTTATAAAGAGTATGAAATTTCTTTTCAATCTGGAGTTTTTTTTGAGAGAAGTAAGAGAATAACATGAAAAAGAAAAGTGTTAGCATCCCCCCACACCTATCTAATGCATTGTCCTTAATGAATGTATATGTAAATGATAATGCAATAAATAGGGTGAAGAAATGATGTCACCGTCCTCGTTGACTCGGGCCGGCCAAGGGCGAAGAGGCGAAAGAAAGGTCAAAGAAATGTAGAAGGGGTAAGCATATAAACAAATAAACCTTTTTTTTTGGTTAGATGTATGACGGGGCAAAAAGAGTCAGCACACTATCATCCGGAGTCATAAGCTCAGTGGTCAAGAAGGGCTTCAGTCTTTGCCCATTCACTTTAAATTCCGCGTTGTTCTTAGGATCTACAATAATCACGTACTGTGTGAAAAAACGGTGCGCACGATAAAAGGTCCAGACCAACAAGTCTTCAGCTTCCCCGCAAAAATATGAAGCCTTGAGTTGTACCGCAGAACCTTGTCTCCCGGGGCAAAGTTTTTCCGGGTTATGATCTGGTCATGAAAAAATTTAGTCCTGCTTTTGATGATCCGAGCATTCTCATAGGCTTCATTCCGTATCTCCTCTACTTCTGAAATCTGCAGTCTCCTTAGCTCACCGGCCTTGGTCAGATAAAAATTGAGTTGCTTAATGGTCCATAGGGCACGGTGTTCTAATTCGACTGATAGATGACAGGCTTTTTTAAATAGATTCTATACGGAAACATCCCCAGAACTGTCTTAAAAGCAGTGCGGTAAGCCCACAATGCATCATTGAGTTTGACCGACCAATCCTTTCGGTTTTGTCCGACAGTCTTTTCTAGAATGAGCTTGATCTGTCGATTGGTGACTTCGACCTACCCATTTGTCTGGGGATGATACGGAGTAGACAACTTGTTATTAATGGAATATTTCCGCATCAGAGCTTCAAAAACTCTGTTATAGAAATGCGATCTATTATTACTAATTATCGCTCTAGGGGTGCCAAATCATGAGAAGATGTTCTCTTTGAGAAATTTGACAACCACTTTGTTGTCATTGGTCTTAGTTGGCACAGCTTCAACCCATTTAGAGACATAATCTACAGCAACCAAAATGAACTGGTTGCCGAAGGAATTAGGGAATGGCCCCATCAAGTGAAATCACCTAGAAGGGGGTGAATAGATGATAATGCTAATTAATGTACAAATTTAAAATGTTATGATGCAACGATCACCCGAAACAAGATTAGAAGCCGAATACCCCGTGAAGGGCTCTGAACTCCTTCCTCGTGATTCCTCTAGATAAGAGTTTGAGGTGCGCAATGCAATCTTATTGTATGAGTATTGATCGACAATATAGCAATGAATATAAATCAAGTAAATAACACAAATAAACCAATCGCAAACATTGAGATTTGTTTCGAGGTTCGAGCACCCAGCTCTACGTCCCCGCCTTCACATAGAAGGATTTTTGAACCACTATAACTTCACAAACAATTACAACCACAAGGGAGTACCCAACTCCTCAATCACACTCCTCTAGTCCAGAGGTAGTGGAGCCACAAATACAAGAATATCTTGGTGATCAAAAGACCACAAACCCTCTTTTGAAAAACTTTTTCCCTTACAAAAACCCTAGAGAATAATGTGTAGGATTGAAGCTCAAGTTTTTTAAGTGAAAAAGAAAATAAAATTGAAGAGAGTTTTGTATCAAAAACTTCAATGAAAAGAGAGAATTTTGAGCACAAAAACTGAGAGCAAAAACTTCTTTTGAAAGACTTAAACTTGATCTCTTTTGCAAAGGATTGTTGTAATCACTTCAACCCTAATCATCCCTATTTATAGGATAGAGGTAGGGATTAATAGGTAAACTGTTATAATGAATAATTAGGAAAGATTAGACTCAAATCCAGCCCTAAAAATCGTTTGGAGAAGAAAAGCACGTTTTAAACGTGTTTAGAAAACTAGTCGTTAAGGCTGAAAATACGCTCACGGTCGACCGGCCGGTCGACCAGTTTTCAAAAATAGAACCGTTGCCAACCCACGGTCGACCGCCCGGTCGACCATCCCAAAGAGAGACTTAGGGGCTTTCAGTCGGCCGAAGCTCGGTCGACCGACATGGGGTCCGGTCGACAACCCGGTCGACGGGGTAACGTGCACACATGCACACACCCAAACGGTCAGAAGCGCGGTCGACCGTCCGGTCGACCGTTCTGACCTGAAACAGAGTCGGTCTACCGTCCGGTCGACCGCAACATGCCAAAATAGTTTTCTTTTGAAAATGGTTTTGAAGATCTTAAAAAATTTTCAAATTAATTTTGGTCAAGACTTGGTATACTATATAAAATAGAGTTTGTAAGTATTAGAATATATATAAAAAATATTTTATATATAGGAGAAATATCTTTTAGGAAAATCATGTGCAAAATCTTGTGTGTGGGGAATATTGAGCTTCAACACTATACACTATCCTTTAACAAATTAAAAATTATAAAAACTGAGAAAGGAAGTCTCTGAGTCGCGTTACATCAAGTTAGAGCCTTCTCTCCTATAAAAACGTCCTCTCGCGCCATTTGCCTTTTAGCATCATAATCCTTGCAATATGCTTAAAACGCCATCATGACTAGTACAAACCTGAAACTCATATTAAACAACTTATTAGTACCAAATAGCTTCTATGTGTTTTGTTATCATCAAAACTTAAACAAATAGAGAGTGTAACCTTTTGGGCCAACAATCTCCCCCCTTTTTGATGATGACAAAACATATAGGCTATAACACAAGATATAAAAGGGAGGTAAAAACTCCCCCTCAAATAATGCTATATTAAATAAGTATAAAATAATTTGTTATGAGAGAATTTTTGAATACAACGTCAAACCAATAAAACACCAAACCATCATCAAACCATAACCATAAAAACAAATATTTATCTCCCTTTTTGTCATACATCAAAAAGGGATATATTAGCAAAAAAACTTTCTTATTCAACAACACAAACATTAAGTTCACCACATATAAAAGAAAATCTATTATAGTCAAGTGGTTTAGTGAAAATATCGGCGAGTTGAAAATCGAAAGAAACATAATCAATATCAATATCACCTTTCTCAAAATGATCTCTAAGGAAGTGATATCGAATCTCAATGTGCTTGGTCTTACTATGTTGATTTGCATTCTTAGTCATATGAATAGTACTAGTATTATCACAAAATATTTTTATATGATCATAATGCAAATCATAATCAAGGAGAGTATGTTTCATCCAAAGGACTAGAGCACAACAAGCCCCGCCACAGCATACTCCACCTCGGCGGTTGAGAGGGCTACCGAATTTTGTTTCTTGGAAGACCATGAAACAAGACAATTACCAAGAAATTGACATGTTTCACTAGTACTCTTCCTATCCACTCTATAACCCGCATAGTCGGCATCCGAAAAACTCATCATTGAGAATTCTCCGGTTTTCAGATACTAAAGACCCATTCCAATAGTGCCCTTAATATAACGAATAATGCGTTTTACTGCAATTAAATGAGATTCTTTGGGACACGATTGGAATCTAGCACAAAGACACACACTAAACATAATATCCAGCCTACTAGCCGTTAAATACAACAAGCTACCAATCATGCTTCTATACAATTTTATATCAACACACTTACCATGGTCATCCTTATCAAACTTGGTGGTGGTGGCCATGGGAGTGTTGCAAATTTTTGAGTCTTCAAGCCCAAATTTCTTGATGAGTTCCTTGGAGTACTTGGCTTGACATATGAAAATCTCATCACGCATTTGCTTGATTTTGAGTCTAAGAAAATAGTTCAATTCACCCATTAATGACATCTCGAATTCACGTTGCATGCATTGTTCAAACTCCTTGCAAAGTAACTCATTAGTAGAACCAAAGATTATATCATCAACATATATTTGAACTATAAGAATGTCACTATCAACATGTTTAGTAAATAATGTAGTGTCTACTTTGCCTTTAATAAAATCATTGGAAAGAAGAAAACTAGAAAGCCTTTCATACCAAGCTCTTGGAGCCTATTTTAAACCATACAATGCTTTATCTAACTTGAAAACAAAATTGGATGTACATGATCTACAAACCGGGAGGTTGTTCAACATAAACTTCCTCAACAATAAAACCATTTAAAAATGCACTTTTTACATCCATTTGAAAAAGTTTAAAATTTTTAAAAGATGCATAAGCTAGTGTGATCCGTATGGCTTCAAGCCGTGCTACGGGTGCATAGGTCTCCTCAAAGTCGATTCCTTCAACTTGAGTGTAACCTTGGGCCACTAACGTAGCCTTATTCCTAATAACATTTCTTGACTCATCCAACTTGTTCCTAAAAATCCACTTAGTACCAATTATTGGTCTATCATGGGGTCTAGGATGCCAAACTTGGTTGCACTCAAATTGATTTAGCTCTTCTTGCATAGCTAGCAACCAATATGAGTCACCCTCGGCTTCGATGATGTTTTTGGTTCAAAATGAGATATGAAAGCATAATTCCCACACAAATCATGGAGTTTGGAGCGAGTGTTACCCCTTTTGATACATCACCTATGATGAGATCTTTGGGGTGATTTGAGGCGTATCTCCAATCTTTAAGAAGTGGTTGTGATTGTTCCACTTCATCTTTTTGAACTTCACCAAGGGGTTCTTGCTTGTGTTCTTAGATGGGTGAGTCCTTCAAGGATATTTTCTCCATGTCCTCACCTAATGAGTCAATCTCTACAACATTCTCAACAATAATATTAGATTCTTCAAATTTAACATGCATAGATTCTTCTATAGTATGAGAAGATTTATTGAATACTCTATATGCTTTACTAGTACTAGAATAACCAACAAAGATTGCTTTATAAGCCTTAGCATCAAATTTACCCAAATTATCTTTAGTATTCAAAACAAAACACTTGCATCCAAAAACTTTAAAGTATGAAACATTTGGTTTTCTTAAATGATAAATTTCAAAAGAGGTTTTGAAAGTATTTTTACACAAATAAATATGATTTGATATGTAGCATGCGGTGTTTACGGCCTCGGCCCATAAGTATTGAGGGAGCCCATATTCACTTATCATAGTCCTAGCCATTTCTTGAAGAGTTCTATTCTTCCTTTCAACTACTCCATTTTGTTGTGGAGTTCTAGGACATGACATTTCATGCTTAATTCCCTTTTCATCACAATAAGTCATGAAGAGTTGGTTAACAAACTCACCACCTCTATCACTTCTTATCCGTAAAATCGAAAATCCTTTTTCTTTTTCAACGCTCTTTCGAAAAATCTTAAAATGCGAAAAAGTTTGATCTTTATGCTCCAAAAAGAAAACCCAAGTGAAACGAGAAAAATCATCAACTAAAACTAAAACATATCTACTTCCATTTAAGCTTTTAGTTTTAGTTGGTCCAAAAAGATCCATGTGAATTAATTCTAAAGGCCTAGATGACATGATATCTTTGATTGGTTTGAAAGAAGACTTGGTTTGTTTTTCAAATTGGCATGCACCACAAATGCGGTCTTTTTCAAACTTCAAATAAGGAATACCCTTCACCAATTCCTTAGAATTAATTCTAGCAAGGTGATCAAAAGATGCATGTCCTAATCTTCTATGTCATAACCATGAAATCTCATCAAAGCATTTAAACATTTAGTTGAACAATCCAAATTAAGCATGTCAATAATATACACATTATTTTCACGAAATCCAGTAAGAATACAATCATTGGTTTTACAATCAAAAATTTTGCAAGAAGATTCATCAAACACAACTTTGAGACCACGATCACATAGTTGACGAATACTAAGCAAGTTATGTTTAAGCCTATCAACAAGAACTACATTTTCTATTAAAGGAGATGCACCAATCTTAATGTTACCTATACCGATGATGATGCCCTTGGAGTCATCTCCGAAGGTGACGGTGCCACCTTCAACGTACCTTGATAGGGATGTGAAATTGTTGATGTCCGATGTCATATGCCTTGAACAACCACTATCAAGGTACCACCGCTCCTTACGTCTTGGAGCCTTGGTGTGTACCTACATCAAATAATTTAAAACTTGATTTTGGTACCCATATTTTCTTGGGTCCTAAAGAGTTAGTGTTTCGAATCCAAACAAGATTATTTGTACTATTTATATGATCATAGCAAAATTTAGCTAAATGGCCATTCCGGCCACAATATGTACATTTATAAATTCTTCCATATTTAAAAGCATAATGAGCATGTGGCTTACGAACATGTGAATTGTGAGCATGAGTAGTTTTAGCATGATTGACATCTGATATGTTGGCACGATGAGCATGTGAAGCATTGGCATGAGTAGTTTTATCATTTTTAGCATGTGGAGTGTGCATATGCTTCTTTGAAAATATTTCTTCTAATTTAGTAGTGTTAAAAGTGTAAGATCACCTAGAGGGGGGGTGAATAGGTGATGGCTAATCTAATGGTCACTTATGAACAATTAATGCGGAATTAAAACTAAGATGACCAAATAAAACTTCTTTTAATTAAACACTTATGTATAACTCAAGAGTGTTGCCGAATTCCCCTTGCGAGGCTCTGGACAAGCTCCTCTAGATTCCCCTTGAATGGGTTGAGGTGCCGCGTTGGCTCTCTTGGTTGAATACTAGTGTTAACAACAATCCCAAGTAAGTATGTATATCAATTAAGCACAAGGGTATATCGAGCATGTAAAGTAAAGACAATGAAAGTAATGCAAGATATAAAAGAGACAAAGAGAGAAAGAGGGATAGAGTAAGCAATCGCAAACACAAGGGTATGTTTCGAGGTTCGAGCACACTTGCTCTACATCCCCGCCTTCGACACACGAAGGGTTTCCACTATGTAAGATCCCACCGGATCTCTCCTCGGTGCCGTACACCTACAAACCCTCGGACTCCCAAGTCCCGTACACACGCAAGTCCACCGACTCGCCGAGGCCGTACCTCGAACCACCAAGAGTTCACAACCGAACTCCAACCACCAACAACGAGCACACTTGCCCGTTTCCTCAAATACAAAGAAAAGATCTCTTTGATGATCACAACACTTGATCACCTAAAGAGCACTCTCACTACAACACACCTATAGGAATATCTAGCAATGGATAGCTCAAGTGTGGTGTGAGAAAATCAAGGAAAGAAAGCTATGGAGGAAAAACTCAAGAATCACTTTTACACTCTCTTGATAAAAACTCCCTTTAAGATGGGAAATATTTGCACTTAAATATGTGGAGAGAACTTCTGAAATCAGTTGGAAAAACTAGCTCAAAGGTCTCCAAAATCTTAACCTTAAAACAGTTGACAAAGTCCCAATTTATAGGCTTCAGAAAATAGAGCCGTTGGGAACCTGTCAGTGCTGTCGGTCGACCGCCGGTCGACCGGCCAACGGTCATTTTTCTGACCGTTGCAGCCACCGGTCGACCGGCTCGGTCGACCGATAACCTGGAATGAACTGTCGGTCGACCGGCCCGGTCGACTGATATTTCCAGAGAGCAAGGCTCTCTTGGTCGGTCGACCGACCCGGTCGACCGGCCACTGTGCTGACAACGTGCACAGGGCTGTGCACATCGGTCGACCGGACCGGTCGACCGGTTTGGCCTGTCAGCCAGTTTCCAGGTCTGAAAACAGGATTTAAAAATCTTTTATAAAATCCTAAAAATACATAGAAATTCTACAAAATAGTTTTACCAATATACTTGAAAGAATAAACATGCTTGCACAAAATCAAGACATGTTGTAGATGTTTTGGTCTATTTTTGTAACTTGGAAATATTAGCTCAATAACCAAAATGTATTTTTCCAAAACATGTTTTTCCAAACTTGTTTTTCTAAATCTTCATCAAATACAAAAACAAGATATTTGAGTTCATTTTGAAGCATAGTGTGTATGGATATGATCCACTACACAATCAATATGGAATATCTATGTTTTTGACATAAAGCTCTAATCATGATTTTGGTTTAAAGATATGAACTATGATAGAAATACCAAAATCCAAAATAGTATTTTGTCTCAAAGAAAATCTTTTATGAAATCAATTAAATCAAGAGTGTGTGTGTGTGATATAACTTGAGCAATCCACCAACTATCTATCCTTTACATTTTTACTAAAACAAAAATACAAATTCTATACCTAGACACAAGTCTTCATCTTCTTGAAGTCTTCACTTGAAGGCTTCTCATCTTCTTGACTTGGTCCAAGCTTGATCCAAAAACTCCTTGGATCACCACATGCAAGCTCCAAATCTTGTTCTTTTATCCTTTGTTGAGCTATGCACCTACTAAGATCTTGATCATGAATCTGTCACTAATTAAACACAAGATCATTAGTAACTATAACTACATGAGTTGATCATCATCAAAACTAGGGTGAAGGACCTTTGGGCCAACAATCTCCCCCTTTTTGATGATGACAAAACTCATGGAGTTATATATGCATGGATTAAAGTAAAGCTTCAAAGAAGCTCCCCCTTAACTCATGCATGACAAGAAATAATAGATATGGCAATAAAAGCACATGACATGTATGCAATGTAGGAGATGCAGTCATATAAATCAAATCATAAATCAAATCTTTTGCTCCTAATTGCAAGACAACATATATGCATAAATACAAATCTTACTCCCCCTTAAGCAAGGAACCAAATACTTCTCCCCTTAAGTAAGGAAATCATGAAATCATGCATATAAAATCACAAATTCTTCTCCCCCTTTTTGTCAATCATCAACAAAGGTTCAAAGAAAAATACATCAAACAAATTTTTCTCCCCCTTTTTTTTGTCAAAAATAAGGAAATCAAGGAGGGTAAATACAAATCAATCAATAAAATTTATATGCGATATAAATTCATGAAGAGGAAGACGTTAAGTTAGCTTCCCGACACATATACATTACATGAAAGAGGGATGACAAGCCCTAATTCACATAACGTATAATATGTCATGCATAAGAGGAGATGTGAAGCTCCCCCTACACACGTATATCATGAAAAGAAGAGTTGTCAAGCTCCTCAAATTATAATATACTCAACATGAATCTACATATGGAAGAGATGTTAAGCTCTCCTTGCATATAGACAATACAAATCAAAATTTTGAATTTTTCTTTATCAAAACAAAATTTTAACTTTTTCTTAGTAAAAACAAATTTTGAGATATCAATTGTAAAATAATCAAATTTTGAATTTTTGATACCAATTTCAAAACACAATGCATAAGCTTATTATGAAATACCAATTTGAAATCTAATTAAGCTTAGCATCAACAATCTTTGTGCTTTAAAGGAAATACCACTTGTAAAATAAGCACAAATAGATCACATATATGTATGAATAGATATAATTAAAATTTGAAAGCATTCATACAATCAAAATATGAATATACACAACATGAAGTCATATTGATACCAATTGAACATATCCAATGATACCAATTGAAAAGTAAGCATAAGTGTATACATCATGTAATCTACCATATGAAGAATTCAAACTAGTTAAATGAAAGTGTTTTAACAACTAGTAAGGAATCTTTCAACCAAGGAATACAACAAAAATATTTTCATGGAATATGCATAAATCACAAGGCACTAAAACACTCTAATCCATAAAGTCCATATAATTTTCAAAAGAGGTGAGTGTACTAATGTTATGTGAAACATGACATCATGAAAATGACAATGAAACTCAATATTCCTTCAAATCATAAATTTTAAAAATACGAAAATCATCACAAATTTTAATATATGAAAATCATCAAAATTATATTTCATAGCATATGTATGTTTTGACAAGACATTAAGTATACATACATATCCCCAAAATGCAATTGAGTCCTTATAAATAGATTTGCATGAAAAGCAAATGACTCAAGAGGTATCCATGTATATCTTAATGTTTTGGCAAAATAACCATATACATGAAATGAAATCACATGATCATAACATAAATCCAAATGGGAATACAAGTTTAAGAATGTAATGATCATCAACATAAGGCTATACTAGTACATCTAATAGGCACAAATAAGCATTCAACCCAATCATATATAGATTTATTTGTGCTCCATAAGGTGTACAAGTATAAATCTAAGTGTTGACAAATACTAACATCTAAACTAATATTCAATACAATGAAGCATCAAAATTTTGAAATCACAAAAGAATTTATCCATAAATACAGGATCATGTGCAATACTTGAAGAATAGATAACTAGTTTAAATGAATTTTTGACAAACTAGTTAAAGATCCTTCATAAATAAAAAAAATCATATGTTTTTCATGAATAATACTAAATACATAAAAGTTCAAGCACTCATATTCCATAAAGCTCCAAATTATATATTTTCTTAAAGATAGAGTGTTCAAAGGTTATGTAAATAGTATCTACATGAAAATAGTCATAGAAGTCCAAATCAAATCATGACTAAAATTTTATTTAACAACACACAAAAATCATTTGTATCAAAACAAATCAAAAAAAAAATTACATGGTATATGTATGAATTATACAAATCCAACAATATGCATACATATCCCAAATATTAAAAGAGTCTATTAAATGTTTGCATGAAGGCAAGAGACTCACGGGTATACATGTATATTTATTAGATTTGAATTAAACATGCATATACATGAAGTAAATCACTAAAATAGGTAAAACATGTATAAAAGAGAATCATCAAAACTAGTCTTATACATATGCATAAAGTGGATACAAATGAGCATGAAGTTCAATCATATATATGAGTCAATTGTATTTCACTATACATCTATGTATGAATACAAGTTTTGAAATATTCTACATCTAAGCATGTAAATACCACATGAAGCACAAATCAAACAAAATCATGAACATGCTATGAATGTATGAAATAAGTAAAAGCATGTATATAAAAATAGGAGTTAAGAAATTGTTACCAACTTCAAAGCTCCAAGCATGGTGGATTTTTCCACCAAAATTTCCTTGATAGCAATGCATCTACAAGAGTGTCCATCATATCCATTGCATTCACTACCAAGGCACCAATCCTCTCACGTTTTGTGAGAGCCCTCACCTACATCAAAATCAAAAGGTGGGGGTTTTGGTACCCATGTTTTCTTGGGTCCTTTGGGGTTAGCATTGTTGTAAGGAACCCAAAATTTATTATACTTAGCAAAATATAAATATGGTTTCTTATCAAAACAATATCTTGCTAGATGGCCTTTGCGGCCGCAATGTGTACAAATGTACACCTTAGCATGATGCTTATGAGTGTGATTGTGATCGTGATGTGCACCATAAGCATGAGCATGATGAGTATGATGATGTGCATGAGCATGAGGAACTTGTTTCTTTTGAAACGAGGATTCCAATCTAGTATGATTGAATGCACAAGAGTTCAAAGTTGAACTCAAATCATTTATTTTATTTTTCCAACCATTAATCTCACTAGTGGTGGCATGTAAAGCATGGTGAGATATATGATCATTTTTCTTTTTCTTTTTCGAAACAAAATCTTTTTCTTTTTCACAAATTTTTCTTTTCAAAGACTTATTTTCTTGAAAAACAACTTCTTTTTGTTTTTCCACCATATCAACCTTATTTTTCAAAATCATATTTCCTTCACATAAAACATCCAATTTAGACATTAAGGAAATATTCTCATTTTTCAAATCTTCATTTTCTTTTTCTAAGCATGCCATTTTATTTTCTAATGAATCTTTATCATTAAGCATGGCATCAAAACTCTTTTTCAAAATTTTATTATCTTTTCTAAACATGCAATGTTACTTCTAAAAGAGTCATGTTCTACATGCATGCAATCAAGTTCCTTTTTCAAATTTTTATTTTCTTTCTTAATTATGTCATATCTTTCAAGCAATAGTTGGCATAAAGAATTTAGCTCATCATATGACATACTAGCATCCTCATCATCGGATTCGGTATTTACCTCAAGGGGGTCATCCCCTTGGACCATGTAGCACTTGTTGGAGGTGTCGCTTCCAACATCCGAATCACTCCCCGCAAGGTATTGTTCATTTTCGCCAAGGGAGATGAGGGTGTTCCAAACTACAAAAGCCATATCAATATTAGCAACCCTAAATAAGTAATCATCATTTAGGGTACTCTTCAAAGCATTTAGGGCTTTTGTATTAGCCTCAAGATTCTTACCATCTATACAATAAGCATTATTAGTAGTGGCAAGATATACATTATAACCTAGGGCTTTGAGGAATAATGACATCTTAACTTTCCAAATGTGGATGTTAAGAATGTCAAAGGTGGGTGGTGACATAAAGTCCATGGTGAGGTGTGTGTGTACAACAAATATTGTGATTAGCCCAAATGTAGGATCTTTAACTCTTAGGTTGTTAGACCCAATATCAAGAGCACTAGCTCTGATACCAATTGTAAGATCACCTAGAGGGGGGTGAATAGGTGATGGCTAATCTAATGGTCACTTATGAACAATTAATGCGGAATTAAAACTAAGATGACCAAATAAAACTTCTTTTAATTAAACACTTATGTATAACTCAAGAGTGTTGCCGAATTCCCCTTGCGAGGCTCTGGACAAGCTCCTCTAGATTCCCCTTGAATGGGTTGAGGTGCCGCGTTGGCTCTCTTGGTTGAATACTAGTGTTAACAACAATCCCAAGTAAGTATGTATATCAATTAAGCACAAGGGTATATCGAGCATGTAAAGTAAAGACAATGAAAGTAATGCAAGATATAAAAGAGACAAAGAGAGAAAGAGGGATAGAGTAAGCAATCGCAAACACAAGGGTATGTTTCGAGGTTCGAGCACACTTGCTCTACATCCCCGCCTTCGACACACGAAGGGTTTCCACTATGTAAGATCCCACCGGATCTCTCCTCGGTGCCGTACACCTACAAACCCTCGGACTCCCAAGTCCCGTACACACGCAAGTCCACCGACTCGCCGAGGCCGTACCTCGAACCACCAAGAGTTCACAACCGAACTCCAACCACCAACAACGAGCACACTTGCCCGTTTCCTCAAATACAAAGAAAAGATCTCTTTGATGATCACAACACTTGATCACCTAAAGAGCACTCTCACTACAACACACCTATAGGAATATCTAGCAATGGATAGCTCAAGTGTGGTGTGAGAAAATCAAGGAAAGAAAGCTATGGAGGAAAAACTCAAGAATCACTTTTACACTCTCTTGATAAAAACTCCCTTTAAGATGGGAAATATTTGCACTTAAATATGTGGAGAGAACTTCTGAAATCAGTTGGAAAAACTAGCTCAAAGGTCTCCAAAATCTTAACCTTAAAACAGTTGACAAAGTCCCAATTTATAGGCTTCAGAAAATAGAGCCGTTGGGAACCTGTCAGTGCTGTCGGTCGACCGCCGGTCGACCGGCCAACGGTCATTTTTCTGACCGTTGCAGCCACCGGTCGACCGGCTCGGTCGACCGATAACCTGGAATGAACTGTCGGTCGACCGGCCCGGTCGACTGATATTTCCAGAGAGCAAGGCTCTCTTGGTCGGTCGACCGACCCGGTCGACCGGCCACTGTGCTGACAACGTGCACAGGGCTGTGCACATCGGTCGACCGGACCGGTCGACCGGTTTGGCCTGTCAGCCAGTTTCCAGGTCTGAAAACAGGATTTAAAAATCTTTTATAAAATCCTAAAAATACATAGAAATTCTACAAAAATAGTTTTACCAATATACTTGAAAGAATAAACATGCTTGCACAAAATCAAGACATGTTGTAGATGTTTTGGTCTATTTTTGTAACTTGGAAATATTAGCTCAATAACCAAAATGTATTTTTCCAAAACATGTTTTTCCAAACTTGTTTTTCTAAATCTTCATCAAATACAAAACAAGATATTTGAGTTCATTTTGAAGCATAGTGTGTATGGATATGATCCACTACACAATCAATATGGAATATCTATGTTTTTGACATAAAGCTCTAATCATGATTTTGGTTTAAAGATATGAACTATGATAGAAATACCAAAATCCAAAATAGTATTTTGTCTCAAAGAAAATCTTTTATGAAATCAATTAAATCAAGAGTGTGTGTGTGTGATATAACTTGAGCAATCCACCAACTATCTATCCTTTACATTTTTACTAAAACAAAAATACAAATTCTATACCTAGACACAAGTCTTCATCTTCTTGAAGTCTTCACTTGAAGGCTTCTCATCTTCTTGACTTGGTCCAAGCTTGATCCAAAAACTCCTTGGATCACCACATGCAAGCTCCAAATCTTGTTCTTTTATCCTTTGTTGAGCTATGCACCTACTAAGATCTTGATCATGAATCTGTCACTAATTAAACACAAGATCATTAGTAACTATAACTACATGAGTTGATCATCATCAAAACTAGGGTGAAGGACCTTTGGGCCAACAAAAAGCACATTCTTTTAAAACATTTCCAAAATCATTGATTTTAGTTTTTAACAAGGATAATTCATTTTCATCAATTTTAGGATATTTAGCTTTACAAGCAACTCTATAGGCATCAAAATCTCTTTGTGTTGAAATAAGATTAGAAGATAGTTCATCCTTTTCTTTTGAAGAAATGGCAAGTTGATTTTTAAGTATTTCAATTTCCTTTTTCAATTTTGAACACTCTACCTTTTTGTCATCAAAACTTTTTGAAAGTTCAATGAAAGTATGCACTAACATTTCTCTACTTATTTCACTTTCATCATCATGAGGTTGGGTAGTTACCTTAGGTGTGTTTGCCATGAAACACACATTTGCCATGTCGATTTCATCTTCGGATTCACTCTCCGAATCCCAAGTGGGTTTGTATACCTTCTTTTCAACCGGCCTATTTTGCTTCAAGGAGGAGGACATCTTTTTCTTGAAGTCTGAACAATCGGCCATGATGTGTCTGGGTTTCTGATAGTTGTAGCATATGATCCTTTTCTCCTCCTTCCCTTCCCATCGCCTTCTATAGTTGAACTTATTTTTGCGGTACATTCTCTTTATATTTCTCACAAGGAGAGATAGCTCTTCATCATCTTCTTCATCTTCTTCATCATCATAATTGGTGGAGGAAGACTTGAAAGCTATGGACTTTTTCTCTTGAGGTACCGCTTCTTCTCTAGCCTTCTTCTCCATCTCATAAGTCTTAAGATTTCCAATAAGACTTATGAGCTCCATCTCGTCTTTGTCATTCAACTCCTTCAAGGTGGTAGCTTTGATTTCTCATGACGAAGGAAGAGCACGAATCACTTTACGCACCTTTTGGTCGTTGCTTATATCATCACCTAGAGAAGAAAGAGCGTTTGTAATCTTAGTAAACTTGGTAATCATATCATCAATAGATTTATCTTCTAGCATTCTAAAACTTTCATATTAGGAACGCAAGAGAACTATTTTAGCTCTCTTGACTTGTGATGTTCCCCTCATGAGTGATCAATAAGTGTTGCCAAATCTCATAGGTGGATTTGCAATGGATAACACGTGTTAGGTCATCCTCATTCAAGGCTAAAAGTAGGGCATTTTGAGCCTTTGAATTAGCATCAAATTCCTTGAAGGTAAGTTCGGACCAAGTGTCCTCCTCACTTTCGGGTCTACTATAAGGCTTGGTTAAGGACTTAGCAACTAGACTATCTAGAGATTGTAGAAAAATGGTCATCCTAACTTTCCATATAGGAAAGTTGAGTCTATCAAATTTGGGAGGGGTCTTAATATTGTCAGCCATCTTTACTAGTGAATGAGTGAAGATATGAAAATTGTGATTAGCAAATTTTAGGACCTCTCCAAGGATGTGAAGCCAAAAACTAGAGTACTAGCCCTGATACCAATTGAAATCACCTAGAGGGGGGTGAACAGGTGATAATGCTAATCAATGTACAAATTTAAAATGTTATGATGTAACGATCACCCGAAACAAGATTAGAAGCCGAATACCCCGTGAAGGGCTCTGAACTCCTTCCTCGTCATTCCTCTAGATAAGAGTTTGAGGTGCGCAATGCAATCTTGTTGTATGAGTATTGATCGACAATATAGTAATGAATATAAAGCAAGTAATAACACAAATAACCAATCGCAAACACTGAGATTTGTTTCGAGGTTCGAGCACCTAGCTCTACGTCCCCGCCTTCACCCAGAAGGATTTTCGAACCACTATAACTTTCACAAAGAATTACAACCACAAGGGAGTACCCAACTCCTCAATCACACTTCTATAGTCCAGAGGTAGTGGAGCTACAAATACAAGAATATCTTAGTGATCAAAAGACCACAAACCCTCTTTTGAAAAACTTTTTTCCTTACAAAAAACCCTAGAGAATAATGTGTAGGATTGAAGCTCAAGTTTTTTAAGTGAAAAAGAAAATAAAATTGAAGAGAGTTTTGTATCAAAAACTTCAGTGAAAAGAGAGAATTTTGAGCACAAAAACTGAGAATAAAAACTTCTTTTGAAAGACTAAAACTTGATTTCTTTTACAAAGGATTGTTGTAATCACTTTAACCCTAATCATCCCTATTTATAGGATAGAGGTAGGGATTAATAGGTAAACTGTTATAATGAATAATTAGGAAAGATTAGACCCAAATCCAGCCCTAAAAATCGTTTGGAGAAGAAAAGCACGTTTTAAAACGTGTTTAGAAAACTAGCCGTTAAGGCTGAAAATATGCTCACGGTCGACTGGCAGGTCGACCGGTTTTTAAAAATAGAACCATTGTCAGCCCATGGTCGACCGCCTGGTCAACCGTCCCAAACAGAGACTTAGGTGCTTTCAGTCGGCCGAAGCTCGGTCGACCGACATGGGGTCCGGTCGACCGCCCGGTCGACCGGGTAACGTACACACATGCACACACCCAAACGGTCAGAAGCGCGGTCGACTGCCCGGTCGACCGTTCTGACCTGAAACAGAGCCGATCGACTGTCCGGTCGACCGCAACAGGCCAAAACAGTTTCTTTTGAAAATGGTTTTGAAGATCTTAAAATTTTTTCAAATTAATTTTGATCAAGACTTGGTATACTATATAAAATAGAGTTTGTAAGTATTAGAATATGTATAAAAATATTTTATATATAGGAGAAATATCTTTTAGGAAAATCATGTGCAAAATCTTGTGTGTGGGGAATATTGAGCTTCAACACTATACACTATCCTTTAACAAACTAAAAATTATAAAAACTGAGAAAGGAAGTCTCTGAGTCGCGTTACATCAAGCTAGAGCCTTCTCTCCTATAAAAATGTCCTCTTGCACCATTTGCCTTTTGGCATCATAATCCTTGCAATATGCTTAAAAAGCCATCATGACTAGTACAAACCTGAAACTCATACTAAACAACTTATTAGTACCAAATAGCTTCTATGTGTTTTGTTATCATCAAAACTTAAACAAATAGAGAGTGTAACCTTTTGGGCCAACATAAAGTCGATACACCAAACATCAAAAATTTCAACTTCCAGGATTGGGTTCAGGGGCATCATGTCTCTTCTTGAAATTTTCTCAATTTTCTGATAATTTGCGCATGACTTACAAAAATGGTATGAGTCTTTGAACAAAGTGGGCCAGTAAAACCCACTTTGAAGAACCTTCTCTGCAGTCTTGCGTGGACCGAAGTGTCCTCCGCATCCAAGATCATGGCAAAAGCTGAGCACACTCCTCTGTTCTTCCTCTGGTATGCATCGTCTAATAATTTGGTCGGGACAATACTTAAAAAGATACGGTTCTTCCCAGAAGAAGTACCGTGCTTGGGCAAAGAAGCGATATTGGTCTTGCCTTATCCAGCCAGTGGGTAATTGTCCAGTGGCCAGATAATTAACAATGTCTGCATACCAGGGTTCCTTGAGAATGGCCAGGATGTGCTCGTCTGGAAAATCCTCGTTTATCAGAGCTTGTATGATCGGTGCGTTCGAAATTCGTGAGAGATGATCAGCGACCACATTTTCTATACCTCATTTATCTCGGATTTCCATGTCAAATTCTTGAAGCAAAAGGATCTACCGAATCAATCGGGCTTTTGCTTCCTTCTTGGTCATGAGGTATTTCAGAGCCGAGTGATCCGTAAAAATCACCATCTTCGAACCTAATAAGTAGGGCCGGAACTTCTCTAACGCAAAGACAACGGCCAAGAATTCCTTCTCAGTCGTCGTAAAGTTCTGTTGGATGTCATGCAAGGTCCTACTCGAGTAATAAATCATGTGCTGCTTATTGTCGATGCGCTGTCCTAGAACAGCGCCAATAGCAAAATCAGAGGCATCGCACATGATTTAGAACGGTTGGGACCAATTAGGAGCAGAAATAATAGGCGCAGAAATAAGTTCTTGCTTAAGCTTCCCCCATGACTTGAAACATTCATCGTTAAAATCAAAGGGCACGTCCTTAGTGAGCAGGTTGGTTAAGGGCCTAGTGATTTTGCTAAAATCCTTAACGAACCGTCGGTAGAACCCAGCATGCCCTAGAAAGGATCTAATATCCTTAACGCTTTTGGGTGGTGGAAGCTTAGCAATCACTTCTACTTTAGCCTTGTCTACTTCAATGCCTCTCCTAGAAATCTCATGGCCTAAGACAATCCCCTGTCTCACCATGAAGTGACATTTCTCCTAGTTTAGAGTTAGGTTCTTCTCCTTGCATCTTTGCAGCACTAACTCTAGGTGATGAAGACACTGATCAAATGAATCTCTGTATATGGAGAAGTCATCTATGAAAATCTCAAGAAAACGTTCTACCATGTCGGAGAAAAAACTAAGCATGCATCGTTATAATGTTGCAGGAGCATTGCACAATCCAAAGGGCATGCATCGGTAAGCGAAGGTTCCAAACGGGCAGGTGAACGTGGTCTTTTCCTGGTCTTCTGCAGCAATGGGGATTTGATTGTATCCCGAGTACCCATCTAGGAAGCAGTAGTACTCATGTCCAGCAAATCGTTCTAGCATTTGGTCGATGAAGGATAGCGGGAAGTGGTCTTTACGGGTAGCTGCATTCAACTTCCTATAATCGATACAAACACGAACATTGATAGGCAGTCTTGTTTGTACCAACTCTTTTTCCTCATTTTCAACCACCGTAAAGCCAGCTTTCTTTGGGACCGCATGAACAGGGCTCACCCATTGGCTATCAAAAATGGGATAAATGATCCCATTATCTAATAGTTTTAAAATTTTCGCTTTAACTGCCTCTAGCATGAGTGGGTTCAGCCTGCGTTGTGGGTCCCTCCTGGGGGTTGCTTCATCAGTCAAATAGATTCTATGTTGCACTATGGCTGGACTTATCCCCTTGATGTCCTTCATCGTCCATCCAATGGCTTCCCTATGTCTTTTCAGAATAGACATTAAGCTGTCCTCTTGTTGCTCAGTCAGGTGGGATGTTATGATGATTGTAAGGTCTCCTTTCTGCTCAGGTAGGCATACTCGAGATGTTCAAGTAAGGCTTTTAGCTCTAGGGAAGGTGTAAGATCCCTAGTTGAAAATACTGTATTTTTATTTTCCTAAAGTATTTATTTTAAATTTACAAATCATTTTTTAATCAACTTAATTTATTATTTTCTTTCTTGTGATTATTACTATTATTAAATATAAAAATTATTTTTAAGATAATGAACGGTATTTTAGCTTTAAATATTATTACCATTTTTAATTATCGACATTTTTAGTTACTTATTTCTATTAGTTTTATACTTACCATTATTATTATTATTATTCTATTATGATTATTATTTATTGTAATTACTATTAGTGTTATCGTTATTTTTATTGTCGGTGCTTATTAATTATTATTAGTGTTAGTATTATTTTATTTATCTATTCTAATAGTTGTACTATATTGGTTGTGATAGTGATTAATTCTATTATTAATACATTTGATAATTATTTATTTTAATTTAATGCTGCTATTATTGTTGTCATTATTATTATTAATTAGGATTATTAATATTACATGGTAATTATTACCATTACTAATTAAGGTTATTGTTATTATTTATTATTTTTAGTAAGAGTTATTGAATTTATTATTAGTACTATTTTGTATTTATTACTATCATGACTACTACTATTATTATGACTTGAATGTTTATATTTTTAGTAATAGCATTATTTCCTTTCCCTTGTATCCTTGATTCTACCCATACCCGTTATCTATCCATACCCACTTCTATTCCTTGATTCCAATACCCATTAGATTTGTACCCGCTACCCACAAACCCGAAACCCATTACTAAATCCTATTCTTAACCCTAACCTAAACAAATCCCTAATCTAAATCATCTCCCCCAATAATCCAGCCGCCTCCACCCATGGCAGCACCCCGCTTGGACTTCTCCTCATTGGCCGGATCCCCATTGGCGCACCACTCCAATCCGGCGCCGAGACTGTAGAAGCACCAGGCCGTGACTCCTTTTTCCCTCCCTGATCTCCAAGCTGTGATCACCATCCATTGGCCGAGTCTCTTTTCCCTCCATGCGCGTAAGTTTCCTTCTTCCCCTATTATCATTTTTGTGTAGTTTAATTTAATTATTTGTACCATTTTTTAAATTCAGTATCTGCTGCTCTTGTGAGGTTTCTATTTACATTTATGAATCAGAAATATGCTCATGGAAACCAGAATTTTGACACCCAAGTAATATTTGCATCCTGTGCAATTCATTTCTCTTTCATATGGTTCTCGTGAAATTGGGACGCTATAATAGCACTAACATGTTCTTGTGAAATTGACATACAATAGCTTTTTCCCCTTTTCTTTTCATTTTTTTGGTTTAGAAAGACCGAGCCATAGGCTTGAGGTTTTATGTACCAAAATGTTTAATAATGTGTTTTATTTCATGTGGGTGAATTATTGTATGTGAGATTATTAATTCATTTGTGTTTATTGTATGCGGCAAAAATCCTACTCTGAGCTATTTTCGGGCCCTCCGCGGGACACCGTTGATCGACGACGGCGAGCGCGAACGCACCCCACGCTTCGCGGCGAGTTGATCTATCCAACGACACCCTCCACGGGCCCAGATGCCTCCGTCGGAGCCTCCGTCGGCGTGCCGCAAGGCACCTAGTTATGTGAGTAATTTTCCCCCTTTTCTATTTATTTCCCTTTTCATAAATTATATTGTGAATTTCTTTTTACATGCTTGGGTGTGTTGTGTAAATATTTACATATTGGTGGGTGAATTAATGTGCATGCATGGGATGTGAATTATTTAATATGTATAGGTATTTATAATTAATAATAGGCATTTATTAAATTGGATATGTTTGCATTAAATTAATGTATATAGGTATATGGGTAATTATGCATTAGTATATATGTAAGTATATAATATGTAGGCATGTTTATATACATGTATTGTTGTGTATACTTGTATACGTATGTGTACGTGGGTGTACACGTATGTGTCCGTATGCATGTGTGAGTGTTTAGCATGTATTTATATTTATTGGTATGTTCGGTTACATGCTACAGCATTTTGGATTTGTTCGGTGAGATGCGAACCCAGCTTTAAGAGACTCGGACACGATTCGGATTCGTGCCGTTGTGGACCCGACACAGAGGAGATTCGAAGATCGACCCATAGGACGATCCGAAGATCAGTACCGATTCGTGCAGTGAAGACCAGACGACGATTCGGTTCCGAAACCGCGTCATTTCAAGTGAGTGTTTGCTCTTGTATCATTTTCTTTATTCACTGTTCTCAGTAGTATTTTATATGTTACTTGTATTATTACATGTGATCGTCTTCTTTATTTTATCAGTTTGATTACCTGTATCACTCCATGCGATATCAGGGACCGTACATCTTATTTATTTAGTTAAATTGAGAGATTATTATCATTTCATATGTTGGTAGTTATCACTGTTGACTTAGGCCTAGCATTGGATACCCTAGACTGTAACTTGATTTGATCTACTATCACTTGAACTACATTATATTTGAGGTTAGAGGGCATATATTAGGCATAGTGTTTATGGGTAGTTGTTGGTGATTATCCCGACTAGAATTCCCGTGGATATCGGGGAAGTGTTAGATATGACATTGCTTTACCAATATACTGATTTACTGATACTTGGACTGGCATTGACTTAGTTAGAGTTGGAGTTGACATATGATATATTTATATTGGATCTTGATCAGTTTATAGAGGAGTTTGGTCTTATTGGATCGTCATGATGTATGTGTATAGCTTACCCTTGAAATAGATATGTAACATGATCTTGGTTTTAGATTATTAAACCAAAGACTTTCGGATTTATTTTAATTATATTGATTGAGTACTGATGATCTTACCGATGTTGGATACTAGATATAAAGATGTTCTAGAATTCTTATTGATTGAGAACGTTACCCTCTTTAGCTATGATCTTGATTTTAGTTGGATGAATCTGGTTTTGAGGAATCGGCATTGATTTGGTTGACCTGACCTGATAGATCCTAGATACATATCTGATATATTACTTGACTTTGGAATCCTGTGATTGACCTTGATAGAGTGAGAGTGGGTGATAATCTTGATCGAATTGAAATATGAGAATTTGATTATATGTATCAGAACATGTAGTATTTAAGTTATTGAGAGCTGGATATATCGACGACTCAGAGATTATATATATCGATGACTTGAAGATCAGAGTAGATTGATAGGGAGAGACTGATTATTGATATATTGAGACGGTGGTTTATTATACCAGATTAGTGATGTGGATTGATACTTGATGTTCTCGATGATTGTATAGAGACTGTTGGTTGATAGATTAGTTACTATTGTATTTTAGTGCAGATGGATGTGAGATATTGACCAGTTCTAGATTAGACTGTCTATTGAGCAGTATCTGGATTCGTTATTGTATAAATTCATGTTGCTGAAAGTTACTGGGAAAATATTGTTAGACCGTAACACTTTCATTGTTCTATTGTTCTACCGTTTACACGGTATTATTGTTCACATTGTTATTGTCACATTGATATTGTTATTGTCACTGTATCGTCCCAGTAATTGACATGACATGGATATTGATTGTTACAAATAATAATATACATTGACTGATTTAACTGAATTGAATAATAATAATGTAAATTGACAACTTACACTGGGATTGGGGAAATTGATGGAGGAGACAGCGTCTGTATTTTGGGTGGACCTAGGATACAGGTTGCGCAGCCGAGATACGGTTCCACTGCAGGGTTCCGGGGGATGACTGACATCCCGTATTGTCCATATTGTCATTGTATTGACACATTGTTATTGTTATTGTTATTGACTACCTAACGGTAGGACCTGGTTCAGCGCCAGGTGATTGGGCCGTGGTTCCGGGTATGTACGGAACCCACCTAAAGCATGGACAAAGTCTCTTCTATTAATTTCAATAACTTAGGACATTGATTGACACGTGTGGTAGGCGTAGTATGGGATGCGTCTATTGCATGTGGCAATTGGTGTTCGCTGACATAATAAATGATAATAAATTGTTTATAGCATATTGTGACCGACTATAATCACATGACTGTATACATGATTGTAATCAGGACCAGATTATTATAACCAAGACCAGACTTGTGACCAGACTTGGATACCAGTTTAGTGACATGTGATGGATACCTATTTGACATTGATTGCATATTTACAGTTGTGTCATTTGTCTGCTACCTGTATTCATGTTTTTATTATATGTTTTACTGTTCAGTTATTTATTGTGTTATTTAGTCTTTCTATTTGTAGTTGTTCTTACTATTATATATGCACATAGTTTCTTCTGCACAAGCTGTTTCCCCTTTACACACACACTCATTATGGTCGCGTTCTGACGACCCTGGATTTGCACGTCCAGCTATTGGACGGTTGTTCTAATGTGCAGGTTTTCGATGAGACGACACGCCCTGCGAGGAGCTTGGGTCCTCTTCCTTTGATTCTGGTATACTTGCATTTTATTCTTGTTATTATTCTTTGTTCCTATATATCACCTTTGACTTCTGTTCAGCTGCCATTTTCTTTCTGTTGTTCATTGCTATCATGTGTAGTCTTATATGTATTATTGCAGTGGTCCTTGATTATTATAGTTCTGATTATAGCTTGTTCAGGTTACAATTTAGGCTTAGCGCGTATACGTGGGATATTTCCCTTGCGTATATGCGTCGCCATAACGTCTCCGTATCCTTAGGATCGGGGCGTTACAGAGTGGTATCAGAGCCTAGGTTCGACATAAAAGAGAACCTAGTTCCTACCTGTAACCTGAGACAGTTATGTAGACACTGCAATATACATATACTATTCACGTGATAATATTGACTCCATTTGAAATTGATCGTCCTCCCTTTGGAATTCCGTTCTTGATCTGTTGATATTCATGATTCCAACACTTCAATTAGAGTGATTTGGATGTCCATCTTGATTTCATCCTTTCTTCCTATTCATTTCTCCTAATTCTATCTCTTGAGATCGGTTACTCCATGTTGAAGCTGGTAGCAGAGATCAGAGCGCGCAGCGGAAGCGTGGTGGATTATGATGTGCAGAGAAGCGATGTAAAGCTTGTTTATCTTCTCCTTTGATTTTGGGATTCTTTTACCATTCCCTGCTTTATTGAAATTTCGAGGACGAAATTTTTATAAGGTGGGTAGAATGTAAGATCCCTAGTTGAAAATACTGTATTTTTATTTTCCTAAAGTATTTATTTTAAATTTACAAATCATTTTTTTAATCAACTTAATTTATTATTTTCTTTCTTGTGATTATTACTATTATTAAATATAAAAATTATTTTTAAGATAATGAACGGTATTTTAGCTTTAAATATTATTACCATTTTTAATTATCGACATTTTTAGTTACTTATTTCTATTAGTTTTATACTTACCATTATTATTATTATTATTCTATTATGATTATTATTTATTGTAATTACTATTAGTGTTATCGTTATTTTTATTGTCGGTGCTTATTAATTATTATTAGTGTTAGTATTATTTTATTTATCTATTCTAATAGTTGTACTATATTGGTTGTGATAGTGATTAATTCTATTATTAATACATTTGATAATTATTTATTTTAATTTAATGCTGCTATTATTGTTGTCATTATTATTATTAATTAGGATTATTAATATTACTTAGTAATTATTACCATTACTAATTAAGGTTATTGTTATTATTTATTATTTTTAGTAAGAGTTATTGAATTTATTATTAGTACTATTTTGTATTTATTACTATTATGACTACTACTATTATTATGACTTGAATGTTTATATTTTTAGTAATAGCATTATTTCCTTTCCCTTGTATCCTTGATTCTACCCATACCCGTTATCTATCCATACCCACTTCTATTCCTTGATTCCAATACCCATTAGATTTATACCCGCTACCCACAAACCCGAAACCCATTACTAAATCCTATTCTTAACCCTAACCTAAACAAATCCCTAATGTAAATCATCTCCCCCAATAATCCAGCCGCCTCCACCCATGGCAGCACCCCCGCTTGGACTTCTCCTCATTGGCCGGATCCCCATTGGCGCACCACTCCAATCCGGCGCCGAGACTGTAGAAGCACCAGGCCGTGACTCCTTTTTCCCTCCCTCCCTGATCTCCAAGCTGTGATCACCATCCATTGGCCGAGTCTCTTTTCCCTCCATGCGCGTGAGTTTCCTTCTTCCCCTATTATCATTTTTGTGTAGTTTAATTTAATTATTTGTACCATTTTTTAAATTCAGTATCTGCTGCTCTTGTGAGGTTTCTATTTACATTTATGAATCAGAAATATGCTCATGGAAACTAGAATTTTGACATCCCAGTAATATTTGCATCCTGTGCAATTCATTTCTCTTTCATATGGTTCTCGTGAAATTGGGACGCTATAATAGCACTAACATGTTCTTGTGAAATTGACATACAATAGCTTTTTCCCCTTTTCTTTTCATTTTTTTGGTTTAGAAAGACCGAGCCATAGGCTTGAGGTTTTATGTACCAAAATGTTTAATAATGTGTTTTATTTCATGTGGGTGAATTATTGTATGTGAGATTATTAATTCATTTGTATTTATTGTATGCGGCAAAAATCCTACTCTGAGCTATTTTCGGGCCCTCCGCGGGACACCGTTAATCGACGACGGCAGCGCGAACGCACCCCACGCCCTTCGCGGCGAGTTGCTCTATCCAACGACACCCTCCGCAGGCCCAGATGCCTCCGTCGGAGCCTCCGTCGGCGTGCCGCAAGGCACCTAGTTATGTGAGTAATTTTCCCCCTTTTCTATTTATTTCCCTTTTCATAAATTATATTGTGAATTTCTTTTTACATGCTTGGGTGTGTTGTGTAAATATTTACATATTGGTGGGTGAATTAATGTGCATGCATGGGATGTGAATTATTTAATATGTATAGGTATTTATAATTAATAATAGGCATTTATTAAATTGGATATGTTTGCATTAAATTAATGTATATAGGTATATGGGTAATTATGCATTAGTATATATGTAAGTATATAATATGTAGGCATGTTTATATACATGTATTGTTGTGTATACTTGTGTACGTGGGTGTACACGTATGTGTCCGTTGATTAGTATCCAATATTGCATATTTTATATCATAATCCCCATGCATATTACAAATAAATAAGTGATTTTTACTCCTCTTCTCTACTTATTTGCAGGTACATACTTAAAGGAGAGTTAGCAAATTAATTACCTTAATTAGCAATAATTAAGGTGATTAATTAAAAGATTAAAGATAAAGCCAAATCCAAATCAGATCTCACCAAGATCCCGCGCCAATTGGGAGATCCAAGTATCCTACGTGGCCAACAACCTAACAAACGAATCTCAGCAGAAAGATCTGGACCAACGGCCCAGATCTGGCGGCAGATCCGCGGCAATCCGCGGCAGATCTAGGCCGTTGGATCCCCGGATTTTGTGGCAACGAACTCCTCTCCAGAAGCTTCTTCAATCTGCTATAAATACTGCATCATCACCTGCGAGAAAAAAGTGATCAGAGAAGAGAGGAGATTAGTTTTAGGTGTTGTAATTTTCATTTTTCTCTAGGTTTTGTTCTTTAGTTCCCTCTTCTTCTCCTCCCTAGATTTCATTGCAAGAGAGAGATTGTAAGAGAGAGAGAGCTTGTATCATCAAGAAGTGACACTTGAAGCTATACAAGGATTGATCCATTCTCTACTTCTCTATTTGAGCTTGATTCTAGTTTGCTTTCTTTACTTGCTTTATTACTTGCTTTCTTTAATTCTAGCACTTTAATTCTTGCAATTTACTTCATGCTTTCTTGTATTTTTCTTATGGCTTGTTGTATCTAATTCTTCTCCATGTACTAGCTAACCACTAGCTTAGCTACTTCACTAACTCATGGGTGTTTGCTTGATTTCATCTTGCAAGTGTATGATCTTCTCTTCTCCGACGGTTAAACCACCGTCTTGCAAATGAGAAAGTAATTAGGTCGACACGCTAGACGAATCCATAGCCAACGGAGTGACAACGTTAGGCAAGCTTTCATTATCAAGGAGTTTGGTAAGTCTTGGCAAGCTAGCAAGGTAAGCTAGTCATGGATTGCCTTCTTTAAGTTCTTTTCCTTTTCTTGTTAATACAACATCCACTTCTTGATTTCTTTTCCACTTCCACATGAACATATCCATCTTCTTTTAGTTTCTTTTGCATCACTAAGTTTATAATCAAGAGAAGACTACTAGTTTTATCACTTCACTACCATACGTTTAAAGCTTCTATCGCGAGCTCTCCCTGAGATCCGACTCGGTATAGCCCTAGGCTATAGCGGAGACAAGAAAGGGTACATCAATCACATTCTATACATATAATAAGTACGCACCTTTCCCGTCTTATCAATTAATGGCGCCGTTGCCGGGGATGACAATTCTCTAATACGGCGCATACGTATCCTTTCTTAATCAATTTTTGGCGCCGTTGCCGGGGGAGAGCGACGTATTTTTTTTGGTTTAAGTGAAGTACTAAACTATTATTCTTCTCTGTTGCAGGCTACAGGAGAAGAAACAGGAAATTCTTTACTACAGTAACATCTAAGTGAACCTGGCTCTCTGCTCAAGAAAGCAGAGACCAGGCTTCCACTGAAGTGCCGCGGACCCGCGGCATATCCAGTGGAAACGCGGCACTTCTGAGAGCATTTCTCTCCAATTTTCTGCAGGGCTCTGTTGCTGCAAAAATACTGCTGTTTCTATACTTGAAATCCTGTGTTGTTCACTGTACTCCTGCTTAATTAAAAACAATAAAAATTGGTTGATAATTGCTAAAAATTGTTTAGACACTTGCATTTTAGGCACGTGTCTTTTCAATTCTTTACTTTTACTGTTGAAGAGTGCGTGGAGGCAAGGTACGTGTTTGCATTGCATTTAGACTAGGACAAACTCTTGCTTGATTTTCTTGCTTTGAGTGAATCCTTGTTATATTTCTTGTACACTTGCACAATTCAATTCTAAGGGCATACCCGTAAATAAGATAAGGTGGGGGAGTTCATTACCCTTTCCTTAGCCCGAAAATCATTTTCCCAAGCACTCACTAACCCAAGCCTAATTTAATAAAAAAAAAAAAAAATAGACGATTGGCCCTAGGGACATCTCGGACTCACTTAGGAGATTATCCTAAGGGGGAAAAGTGTTGGAATTTAACTCTTGCAAAATCGGTGTCTAGGAAAGGGGTTGAGGGCCGAAAGCCCGAAGGTTGCTGGTTACTTAATTAAGGAACGTCTCCGGACGGAAAACCTCCCACCAACCTTACCCTTCCCTGGCCGATTAGCTTGTGGTTAGAGTCTGCACAAAACCTTCCGTGGACGATCTATTTGTTAGGAGTCGTCTAGGTCTAAGTCTACCCTAACTTAGGTTAGACTTTTCTTTTCTTCTTTTGTTTGTTTGTTTGTTTGTTAGTTTGTTTGTGATTGTGTGATATGGCTTATAATTACAATTCTTTCCATCCATATGTCACACACACTCCATATTCGGATAATTCCAACCCGGTATTTTATGATATGCACCAACCACAGACACCGGTTGGCCTTATCCGAATCACTACGACCCATACCCCCCATCTAATAATTATAATGTCCAAAATAATTTCAACTCTTCACCGAGTAATTGGGGATTCCAGTACCCCGAGTCAAATTCTCAAATTCCTTGTCCATCATATTCACCTTGTCCACAGTATTCATTTCCCGAGTCCACTTCATATACTCCTTTTTCTGAACCACCCATGGAAGAAAAATCTGAGTTGCAAAGGAGTATAGAAGCCAATTTACTGAGAGTTGAGCAACAACTTCAAAAACCATTTGTCTCTCCAATTCCACCATATTCTCAAGAATCTTACTCAGTTCCACCTTTCCATAATGAACAACCATTTGCTTGTGAACCGAGTAAAGATTTCTTGTGTGAGTCAACTTTTCCATCATCACACACTTTTGACTCACACTTCCAAGACAACACTTCCTCTTTCCATCAAAATAATGAAATCATCGATTATGGAAAGATGCTAGAAGACATGACCCATGCTCAAAATGCTAGAAATCGTGACATAGATTTGATGATCCAATCTCTCCATTCTCATCCTATGTCTAATGTCACTAGCCACTCTGTTAAATCCAAAGAGTCATGTAGTCTTGGAAATCCAGATTCAATTTCAGCAAGTTTTTCATTTCCTAAACTGGAACTTGTCCAAAATTCAAATCCCATTGATATTTTGGCAAGTTTTTTCATCTCCTAAAACTAAACTTGTCCACACTTCTGATCCAATTGACATTTTGGCAAGTTTTCCTTTTCCTGAAATTGAACTGGAACATGAATTTGATCCTGAATTTTCATTTGATGATTCCAACTTACTTCCTGATTCAATCATGACTTCCATATCCTTACCGGTTTTCAATACATTTCCAAAGTCAAATTGAATCCATTTTCCATCCATTGTGAAATTGAATCACCAATCTTTTATGATGATCACATAGAACTTGGCCAATTCCATACTTCTGAAAATCCCATTGATAAATTGGCAAGTTCTCTACATTTAATTGAGTTACATGAAGAATGTGATCTTGAACCCCAACTTTGTGATTCAATCCTTCTTCCTGATTCCATAATGACTCCGGTATCTTTACCTTACTTCAATCTTTTCCCGGAGTCAACCTTGGATCCTTTCCCAATTCACAATGAAAGTGAATCACCCATCTTTGAGGATCATGACGAACTTGCCCAATTCTACACTTCTGAAGATACTCTTGACATTTTGGCAAGTTCTCAATCTTGTGGAATTGAACTCAATGAGAAATGTGTCCTTGATTTTCTCGATCTCTTTACTTCTGAAACTGATTGTACAATTCTTAAGGAAGATGTTGACTTAAGTTTTGAAGAATTGTACGGTGATGAGCTTGAATTTCTTAAAATTGGAAGTAAAGAGATATCACTTTTAGAAGGTCACATTCCATCGTTGAACTCTGATTGTGGACTTGAGTTTTCATTTCTTGACTTGGACACAATTTCTGACTTCACTTCGACTCCTGAACCATCACTTGATTTAAATCATAATCCTGAGTCGGTGTTCCTTTCCGAGTCCAAGTCAACAGTTCTATCAGTTAATACTCCATTCTGTGACAAGGAATTTGATAAAATTTGAGTCTGAAATTATTTGGAAAATCTTAAAATTAGATGGGGGCATGTACATAATTAAAATAACACACGCATGCATCTTTTTAGTGGGTCATATTTCTGATATGGTTGGTGGGTTCCTAAAAACCCAAAGAAAAGATGATTGGGCCATGTTCCGTGGACCAATCCGACCACCACCGGAACCACCACCCTAAGGTAATTTTTGTTCCTTCCCTTTCCATTTTGTTTCATGCATACATATATCATAATGCATTGAGGACAATGCATGAAATAAGTGTGGGGGAGGGTTTACTAACTTAGAGTTTTTAGATTTTCTTTCTTTTATACTTCTTTTAGAAATAAAAATAAAAAAATAAAAAATAAAAAATAAAAACTTTTTGAAATAAGAAACAAAGTTTTGATCTATTTTTAAGAAAATTAAGATGTATCTTAGAGATTAAGAAAGCCTTAATTATGACATCTTAAACTTAGTTGAAATAATAGATCTTGTTTGAAAATTATAGGCTAAGTAAGTAAAATTGAGGAGATATTTTTATCTTGCATTTTTTGCCTTAGATAATATGCACTTTACACTTACACATTTCTTGGGATGAAAACAAAGACCAAAAATGCCATATATATATATATAAAAAAAAAAAAAAAAAAGAGAAAAAAAAAAAAAATATATAAATAAAAGATCACTTATTAAGCTGGGAAATTGTGCCTCAAGAAGCATGATGACTCACGCCTAACAGTGATCTCACTTATTAAGCTGGATAATTGTGCCTCAAGAAGCATGATCATTCACGCCTAACGGTGATAAAAAAATAATCCCTCTTAGTTTTGTGGCCTTTTTCACTCGAGTCCTTAAACCCGAGGGATGTTTCCTCATCTGGTGCCCTAAGACCATCTGGTCTGGGAGTCATCGTTTATAGGCTCGCTACATGGGTGAATTAGAAAGCCTAATAAAACTAAGGGAAGAAAAAAGAAAAAAAAATAATATAATAATAATATATAAATAAATAAATGGCTTGATGGTTGGAGTTGAAATCCCAGAAACCTTCACTGTGCACGGTGTGCATATTATCTAGGTTTTATGAAGGATAAAATATTCAATCCAATTTTGAACTCTTACCTTAATTGAAAACAAGATCTTGCATGGATACTAAGTTTAAGGAAGATTGATTATAGGTGGACTTATGACCTAGGATCACTTATATTTTTGCAAAAATAGTTCGTAAACTTGTCTCTTATTCAAAATGCGTTTTCGAAAATACTAACATTTGTCTTCTTTCTTTATGGATTTTGTGGGTGTAATCCGCTGAAACCCTCAGGAGACAACACTCCTCCTCTAGGGTAACCTAGAGGTTTAACGGCTTGTTGCACATGCTCAGTGCAATCGCGTCACCTGCGAAAGTGGTGTAATAAATTGTTAGTTAGGATTTTATTTTCTTTTCTTTGTTTTTGCTCGGGACGAGCAAAAGAATAAGTGTGGGGGTGTGATTAGTATCCAATATTGCATATTTTATATCATAATCCCCATGCATATTACAAATAAATAAGTGATTTTTACTCCTCTTCTCTACTTATTTGCAGGTACATACTTAAAGGAGAGTTAGCAAATTAATTACCTTAATTAGCAATAATTAAGGTGATTAATTAAAAGATTAAAGATAAAGCCAAATCCAAATCAGATCTCACCAAGATCCGCGCGCGCCAATTGGGAGATCCAAGTATCCTACGTGGCCAACAACCTAACAAACGAATCTCACCAGAAAGATCTGGACCAACGGCCCAGATCTGGCGGCAGATCCACGGCAATCCGCGGCAGATCTAGGCCGTTGATCCCTGGATTTTGTGGCAACGAACTCCTCTCCAGAAGCTTCTTCAATCTGCTATAAATACTGCATCATCACCTGCGAGAAAAAAGTGATCAGAGAAGAGAGGAGATTAGTTTTAGGTGTTGTAATTTTCATTTTTCTCTAGGTTTTGTTCTTTAGTTCCCTCTTCTTCTCCTCCCTAGATTTCATTGCAAGAGAGAGATTGTAAGAGAGAGAGAGCTTGTATCATCAAGAAGTGACACTTGAAGCTATACAAGGATTGATCCATTCTCTACTTCTCTACTTGAGCTTGATTCTAGTTTGCTTTCTTTACTTGCTTTATTACTTGCTTTCTTTAATTCTAGCACTTTAATTCTTGCAATTTACTTCATGCTTTCTTGTATTTTTCTTATGGCTTGTTGTATCTAATTCTTCTCCATGTACTAGCTAACCACTAGCTTAGCTACTTCACTAACTCATGGGTGTTTGCTTGATTTCATCTTGCAAGTGTATGATCTTCTCTTCTCCGACGGTTAAACCACCGTCTTGCAAATGAGAAAGTAATTAGGTCGACACGCTAGACGAATCCATAGCCAACGGAGTGACAACGTTAGGCAAGCTTTCATTATCAAGGAGTTTGGTAAGTCTTGGCAAGCTAGCAAGGTAAGCTAGTCATGGATTGCCTTCTTTAAGTTCTTTTCCTTTTCTTGTTAATACAACATCCACTTCTTGATTTCTTTTCCACTTCCACATGAACATATCCATCTTCTTTTAGTTTCTTTTGCATCACTAAGTTTATAATCAAGAGAAGACTACTAGTTTTATCACTTCACTACCATACGTTTAAAGCTTCTATCGCGAGCTCTCCCTGAGATCCGACTCGGTATAGCCCTAGGCTATAGCGGAGACAAGAAAGGGTACATCAATCACATTCTATACATATAATAAGTACGCACCTTTCCCGTCTTATCAATTAATGGCGCCGTTGCCGGGGATGACAATTCTCTAATACGGCGCATACGTATCCTTTCTTAATCATCCGTATGCATGTGTGAGTGTTTAGCATGTATTTATATTTATTGGTATGTTCGGTTACATGCTACAGCATTTTGGATTTGTTCGGTGAGATCCGAACCCAGCTTTAAGAGACTCGGACACGATTCGGATTCGTGCCGTTGTGGACCCGACACAGAGGAGATTCGAAGATCGACCCATAGGACGATCCGAAGATCAGTACCGGTTCGTGCAGTGAAGACCAGATGACGATTCGGTTCCGAAACCGCGTCATTTCAAGTGAGTGTTTGCTCTTGTATCATTTTCTTTATTCACTGTTCTCTGTAGTATTTTATATGTTACTTGTATTATTACATGTGATCGTCTTCTTTATTTTATCAGTTTGATTACCTGTATCACTCCATGCGATATCAGGGACCGTACATCTTATTTATTTAGTTGAATTGAGAGATTATTATCATTTCATGTGTTGGTAGTTATCACTGTTGACTTAGGCCTAGCATTGGATACCCTAGACTGTAACTTGATTTGATCTACTATCACTTGAACTACATTATATTTGAGGTTAGAGGGCATATATTAGGCATAGTGTTTATGGGTAGTTGTTGGTGATTTTCCCGATTAGAATTCCCGTGGATATCGGGGAGTGTTAGATATGACATTGCTTTACCAATATACTGATTTACTGATACTTGGATTGGCATTGACTTAGTTAGAGTTGGAGTTGACATATGATATATTTATATTGGATCTTGATCAGTTTATAGAGAGTTTGGTCTTATTGGATCGTCATGATGTATGTGTATAGCTTACCCTTGAAATAGATATGTAACATGATCTTGGTTTTAGATTATTAAACCAAAGACTTTCGGATTTATTTTAATTATATTGATTGAGTACTGATGATCTTACCGATGTTGGATACTAGATATAAAGATGTTCTAGAATTCTTATTGATTGAGGACGTTACCCTCTTTAGCTATGATCTTGATTTTAGTTGGATGAATCTGGTTTTGAGGAATCGGCATTGATTTGGTTGACCTGACCTGATAGATCCTAGATACATATCTGATATATTACTTGACTTTGGAATCCTGTGATTGACCTTGATAGAGTGAGAGTGGGTGATAATCTTGATCGAATTGAAATATGAGAATTTGATTATATGTATCAGAACATGTAGTATTTCAGTTATTGAGAGCTGGATATATCGACGACTCAGAGATTATATATATATCGATGACTTGATGATCAGAGTAGATTGATAGGGAGAGACTGATTATTGATATATTGAGACGGTGGTTTATTATACCAGATTAGTGATGTGGATTGATACTTGATGTTCTCGATGATTGTATAGAGACTGTTAGTTGATCGATTAGTTACTATTGTATTTTAGTGCAGATGGATGTGAGATATTGACCAGTTCTAGATTAGACTGTCTATTGAGCAGTATCTGGATTCGTTATTGTATAATTCATGTTACTGAAAGTTACTGGGAAAATATTGTTAGACCGTAACACTTTCATTGTTCTATTGTTCTACCGTTTACACGGTATTATTGTTCACATTGTTATTGTCACATTGATATTGTTATTGTCACTGTATCGTCCCAGTAATTGACATGACATGGATATTGATTGTTACAAATAATAATATACATTGACTGATTTAACTGAATTGAATAATAATAATGTAAATTGACAACTTATACTGGGATTGGGGAAATTGATGGAGGAGACAGCGTCTGTATTTTGGGTGGACCTAGGATACAGGTTGCGCAGCCGAGATACGGTTCCACTGCAGGGTTCCGGGGGATGACTGACATCCCGTATTGTCCATATTGTCATTGTATTGACACATTGTTATTGTTATTGTTATTGACTACCTAGCGGTAGGACCTGGTTCAGCGCCAGGTGATTGGGCCGTGGTTCCGGGTATGTACTGAACCCACCTAAAGCATGGACAAAGTCTCTTCTATTAATTTCAATAACTTAGGACATTGATTGACACGTGTGGTAGGCGTAGTATGGGATGCGTCTATTGCATGTGGCAATTGGTGTTCGCTGATATAATAAATGATAATAATTTGTTTATAGCATATTGTGACCGACTATAATCACATGACTGTATACATGATTGTAATCAGGACCAGATTATTATAACTAAGACCAGACTTGTGACCAGACTTGGATACCAGTTAGTGACATGTGATGGATACCTATTTGACATTGATTGCATATTTACAGTTGTGCCATTTGTCTGCTACCTGTATTCATGTTTTTATCATATGTGTTACTGTTCAGTTATTTATTGTGTTATTTAGTCTTTCTATTTGTAGTTGTTCTTACTATTATATATGCACATGGTTTCTTCTGCACGAGCTGTTTCCCCTTTACACACACACTCATTATGGTCGCGTTCTGACGACCCTGGATTTGCACGTCCAGCTATTGGACGGTTGTTCTAATGTGCAGGTTTTCGATGAGAGACACGCCTTGCGAGGAGCTTGGGTCCTCTTCCTTTGATTCTGGTATACTTGCATTTTATTCTTGTTATTATTCTTTGTTCTTATATATCACCTTTGACTTCTGTTCAGCTGCCATTTTCTTCCTGTTGTTCATTACTATCATGTGTAGTCTTATATGTATTATTGCAGTGGTCCTTGATTATTATAGTTCTGATTATAGCTTGTTCAGGTTACAATTTAGGCTTAGCGCGTATATGTGGGGTATTTCCCTTGCGTATATGCGTCGCCATAACGTCTCCGTATCCTTAGGATCGGGGCGTTACAGAATGTGTTGCTTCATTGAAGGCAATCTCTGGGCTTTCAATCTTATGATGAGGTACACTTGGGCTTGACGCCCAATCCACTGTTGAATTTATGATCTGATCTACATTAAAATTCTCAGCCTCCAGATCAAACTCTGCCTCCGTTTCTATTTTCATACTTTCCTCATGCTCACTGGTCAGATTTTCAATAGAATTGACCTCAAAAGTCTGATCATTGACATCCCTAGGTTATCTTCCAAGATTGAAGACATTCACTTCCTTCGTCATGTCTCCAAAGGTCAATCGCATGGACCCATTCCTACAGTTGATTATGGCATTAGCTGTAGTAAGAAATAGGCGCCCTAAGATGACTGGAGTTTGAGACCTTAGATTGGACACAGGTTGGGTCTTAAGCACAATGACGTCAACGGGGTAGATGAAATCTCTGACCCGGATAAGGACATCTGTGATTTCCCCCTTCAGGATCTTCACAGATCGGTCAGCTAGCTGAATGGTGACTCGAGTTGGGCTTAGCTCGCCCAACCCAAGTTGCTGGTATACAGAGAGAGGTAGCAAGTTGATACTTGCTCCAAGGTCAAGAAGCGCTCTACTGATTTCGGTCTGTCCTATGGTGCAGGAAATGGTGAGGCATCTGGGATCCTTGTATTTCATCGGAATGGGACCAGACAGAATTTCGCTTATATTGGTTGCCAAGAACACTTTCTTAGGCACATTTGTCTTTCTCTTCTTAGTACACATATCCTTAAGAAATTTTGCATAAGCTGGGACTTGCTCGATAGCGTCAAGAAGTGGCACATTCAATTTGACCTGGTTGAACATCTCTAGCATTTTCTCCATGTACATATTCTTATTGTTGTTCCTAAGACTATTTGGAAAGGGTGCTACAGGCTTATGAACTTGTTCAGCAGCGTTATCCTCGTCAGATGTTTGAGGAAACAGTTTGAGAGGAACTAGCAGAGGTGGAGGCTGGAGTAGGATTAGGATGGACTGGACTTTTCTGTTGGTAACCTGGTTGTCTACCTTTTTCCAGATCGAAGTGTGTGAACAACATTGCACTAGTTGATCGATGGATCCTGAATTTCATATGCTTGATTGGAGGTTTTTGGGTTAACTAGCGGCTGACTAGGTAAAGTACCCTTGGGTCTTTCACTTAGGGAGCTAGCTAATTGGCTCATCTGTATTTCCAATCTCGATATAGCCTGTGAATGGTTGTTCAGCGTTTGTCCCTGGTTTTGCATAAAAGCGGTTTGGGACTTCATGAAAGCTTCCATGCTCTCCTCTAATTTGCTGAATTTCTTTTCTATAGGTGAACTTTGAGAGGAGGAAGATGGAGCTAGACTAGGGAAATTTGGTGGACGACTGGGATGGTGAAAATAGTTGGAGAGATTAGGCCAAGGAGGATTGTTCTGAACCCAGGAGAAATTAGGGTGATTCCTCCAACTAGGATTGTATGTTTGCGAGTAGGATTAGGCGGCAGCCGTGAGTAGGCCGCGTTCAGGTGTTCCGGTGGCACTTGCTGGGTATGGAAAATGGGGCACTCTTCAAAGACATGGTTTGGTGCCTGACAGTATGAACAACCCGGATTGTGAATTGGTGGTTGGTTGATTTGGTTGACATTGGCAGGCTCTTTTATCTCTAGAGCCTCGATCCTCCACATTATGGTTGCAATCTTAGCCTCGGCAGCTACGGATGATTCTAGAGATAGGAGTCCTCTTCTTGAAGTTATAGATTATGAATTCTTAGGTTTTTCCAAGGCTGGCTCCCATTGCAAGGTTTTCTCAGCTAAGTCCTCAGATAAATCCCAACCCTGATTCTCATCCTTCTGCAAGAACCCTCCCTGACACATGATTTCTAAAAGGGTTTTCGTCTGATAATCTAAACCATCGTAGAGAATCTGGCACTGACGCCATTTCTCTACACCATGGTGAGGGCATTGAGCTAGGAGATCTTTGAATCGCTCAAAATATCTCCAAAATAGTTTGCTCGTTTCTTGCCTAAACTGCATGATATTCTTCCTAATAAGGGCAGTTTTGTGAATTGGGTAGAATTTCTTCAAGAAGGCCTCGATGAAATCATCCCACGTTGTGACAGAATCTACCGCGAAACTGTATAACCATTTCTTTGCTAGGTCCTTTAGGGAAAAAGGGATGAAACGTAACCTAACGGCATCGTCTCCTAGCTGGGGCATACTCATCATGAGGCACACTTCAAATTCCTTAACAAATAAGTATGCGTCCTCCGATTCTAAACCATGAAACTTTGAGAGAGTGTTGATGAATTGAGGTTTTAACTCGAAGTTATTTCCGTTTGCTTCAGGAAGTTTTATGCAAGATGGAAGTGAGGTTCTGATCGGGTAAAATCTATCCTGAAGTGACGCCATCACCGGTTCTGGATGCAAGGGTAGAGAAGTGTTTCTTGTTAATCTGAAAGTTACAGGATCTCTCACCCACTCTTGCATGCAGCAAACCACAAACAACGTAAAAATAAACAAACAATCGAAAAGAATAAAAAACAAACAAAAGAGAGAAAAACAACCACCAAGCCTTAGTCTAAGGTACCTGGACCTAGACGACTCTTAACTGGTCGATTCTCCGATGAAGGTTGTTGCAGGAACTCGACTACAAGCTAATCGATCAGGAAAGGGCAAAGCTTGGGGGGAGGTATCCGGGCGTGAGCCACGGGCCTAATTACGCCAAACCACGGAGCTTTCGAGGCTTTGCCTCTCAATCCACTTTTCTTAGACACCGATTTTACAGGAATATAGTTCTTACAATTTGCAACCTCGGTTAATCTCTTAGTGAGTCCCAGATGTCCTTAGGGCCAACGTCTATTGATTTTTAGTTAAGGCTTGGAAAGTGTGAGTGCGCTTGGAGATGATTTTTTGGCTAAGGAAGGATGATGAAATCCCCACCTATCTTGTTTATTAGGTTTTGCCCTTAAAGTCAATTGTGCAAGTGTACAGTTTATTCACAATAAGGTAACACTCAAAGCGATAAATCACTCCAAATGTTGGTCCTATTTGTAAGTTCACCTAGAGGGGGGGAATAGGTGATGGCTAATCTAAAGGTCACTTAATGCCAAATAATGCGGAAGTAAAAACTATTATGACTTAAACAACTATTTAAACTAAACACCACGTATAATACAAGAGTGTTGCCGAATTCCCCGTGAAGGGCTCTGGACAAACTCCTCTAGATTCCCCTAGATAAGGGTTGAGGTGCCGCGTTGGCTCTCTTGGTTAAATACAAGTGTTAGCAAACAACCCAAGCAAGTATAACAATTAAGCACACAAGTATATCATGCATGTAAAGATAAACACAATAGAAGCATGCAGATATAAACAAGAGACAAAGAGAGAGAGAGAGAGAGAGAGAGAGAGGAGAGAGGAGAGAGTAAGCAATCCCAAACACAAGGGATTTGTTTCGAGGTTCGAGCACACTTGCTCTACATCCCCGCCTTCGACACACGAAGGATTTCCACTATAATCGATCCCAATGGATTACTCGGTGCCGCAACACCTACAAGCTCTCGGACTCCCTAGTCCATACACACCGCAAGCCCACCGACTCGTCGAGGCCGCACCTCAAACAACAAGTTCGCACCCGAACTCGAAACACCGAGTCCACACTAGGACCCGAAACAATACGAACACAACCGTCCGCCTTCTCAAAGAACAAAGATGAACTTTGGTTATCACAACTCTTGATCACCTAAAATCCTCTCACAACAAACTCTTATAGGTAGATATAGCAATGGATGGCTCAAGTGTTGTGTTAGAAAACAAGGATGAGAATGGTGGAGGAAAACTCAAAGAGTCTCTTTTAAACACTCTTGATAAACTCCCCTTTTGATTGGAAGTATTAGCTCTCAATTTAGTGGGAAAAACTCTTTTAATGAAGTAGGAAAAAACTGGCTTAAACCCACTAGAAATCTTGTTGAAACAATGCCCAAACCCCAAATTTATAGGCTCAGAAAAACTAGCCCTTGGGTTCTGTCAGGCCTATCGGTCGACCGTCCAGCCGACCGGCCAACGGTCATATTTCAGACCGTTTGAGCCATCGGTCGACCGAGTCAGGATACAGAGAGCAACCTCTCTGTCTGGTTGACCGCTCGGTCGGCCGGGGCCTTTCCAGAGAGCAGAGCTATCTGGATGGTCGACCGGGTCGGTCGGCCGGCCCTCCTGCAGAACTGGCGTGCACGTTTGTGCACGTCGGTCGACCGGGTCGGTCGACCGCTGAAGCCAGGTCAGGTCTGAACTAGGGATTAAAAACTTGGACTTTTGGCTCACATAAAAATCCCATAAATTCACAGAAAATCTATAAAAATAGTTTTATCAATATACTTTAATAAACAAACATGCTTGCACAAAATCAAGGCATGTTTACAAATGACTTGGACTATTTTTGTAAGTGGAAATATTGGCTCAAATGAAAAACAATATTTTCCAAAACTTGATTTTTCTAAAACTTGTTTTCCCAAAACTTCTCAAAATACAAAAACAAGATATTTAAACAACTTTGAAAGCATATGGTGTATGGATATGATCCACTACACAAACATGGTGAAATATCTATGTTTTTGACATTAAGCTCCAAACATGATTTTTATAGTCTTTATCCAAAAAAGTATTTTTCCAAAATAAAAATTCTTTTCTAAAACAAACTAAATCAAGAGTGTGTGTGTATAAGATACTTGAGCAATCCACCAACTACTCTATCCTTTACATTTTATCTAAAATAAAATCTTACTAAAAACAAACCTAGACTCAAGTCTTCATCTTCTTGAAGTCTTCACTTGAAGCCTTCTCATCTTCTTGACTTGGTCCAAACACGATCCAATGGCTCTTGGATCAAACCGTGCTAGCTCCAAACTTGACTTCAAATCCTTTGTTGAAGCTATGCACCTCCTAAGATCTTGATCATAAATCTGTCACTAATTAAACACAAGATCATTAGTACTATAACTACATGAGTTGATCATCATCAAAACTAGAGTGATGGGCTTTGGGCCAACACTATTCTATATGAATGTACACGTACCTTTTCTACAGCACTCTTCAACAGAAATTGAAATGAATTGAAATAAACACGTGCCCTAATGCAAAAGTCTAATCCAAATTTTATAAAGCAACAAGTGGATTTCTGTTGAGTTTCTTACACATGTATAAGGTGAAGCATTCAATGGAACTAAAAGATTTAGAAAGCAATTTTTTTAGCGACTTTCGGCAACCCTGCAAACGAGTTTGTTAGTACTTCAATCGGAAAAAATCGCTTTTACACGAATTTTTCCGAGGGCAAATGAATCCTCGCGCATGTCCTTGGCCACCTCTTTCACTTCCCGTGATCGTGAGCTCCTTGGTACTTCTCCTACATACAAAAACAAAGAACAATCTTTAGTATTGAATAATAAAGTCGCTTCCTCCCCAGTAGCGGCGCCAAAATTTGATCGGGAAAAAGCAAGCACAAGAATAAGTGAGAAGAGAGTGGCTTGATGTTACTGCTTTTGCGATTCTTCCGTAGTAGCGAAGTGGCTATACGGGTCGTATCCACAAGGAGGGAGAGCGATGGAAGCTTGATGCGGCTTCTTTGTTCAAGAAAAGAGAAAGATCTTTGTTCCAAATAAAGAATTGGAAAATGAAAACAAGTTGGTTTCAAGAATTATTTGAAAAATGATTTGGTGGTTTTTAAAGTTGGATTTTCTTAATGGTAAAAACGCATGGCTAACTTTCTACTAATGGCTCCCACTAATCTCTAACTTCTTGAAGATATGGCTTCACGATGGATCATAAGCAAGCATAACCCTTATGCATAGAACTATTCACGTGAAAATTTTCAGTGAAAGTTCTTCCTATAACTTAGCTTTACACGATAAAAACTCGGACATTCCCTTATCAAGATCCAATAGAAGGCGAGAATAAGGTAAGACACGATGCACTAATGGTATCGGCAAAGTTAAAAGGAAAATCTCTAACTTACAACAACAAGTAACGCACACAACCCATAGATCATCAAAAACCCATTAAGCATGAAATATAAGATAGTAAATACTTGTAGGTGTAAGTTAGAGTTAGAACCCTCGTCTTAAGATGTCATAACTCTCGTTTGCACAAGGCTTGTTTGACACTATTGACTCATTTGGGTTTATCAATCAAGTGTTAGAGATTACTGGGTTAGTAATTAGTTAGCCATGCTATGGAGAAGTTAGTTACACATGGTAGTAAAAGAAATAACAAAAGAAAAGGGATAAAGGGAAGGGAGTTACATTACAAGAAAACAAAAGAAAGAAGTAAAGAGAAAGGAAGTTACACTACAACAAGGAGGTAAAAGTAGATGAAAAAACACAAGTAAATGGAAAGAAGAAAGAGAAATAGTTACTTGTATTAACTTGTCACCTTCAAATACAACTTGTACACACCTCTCTCTTTCACTCTAATGGTTAAAACTACAACTAGAAGAAGGGAAACTAAAACAACTACAATCCTAAAAATAAAATTACAAAAACTTGCTAAAGCTCTGGATATCTCCTTTCTTCAGACCCCATGGGGTATTTATAGGCACCAGGGGAAAGGAGGCCAGGGGGTGACCCGTACCCCGAAGCGCAGGTGCGCGCACGCCCAAAGGGCCGCGAAAACGCGGCCTGGGCCGCGTTTCCGTGGCCCTGCCAGGGCGGCGCGCGCCTGGCTTCGGGCAGCGCGTCGCCCAGTTTGTCCCCTGTCATTTTGGTCTGCTGGTTTGCTGATATGATGTCCTGAACTGACAAAATCGCCTCCCTAAAGTCATGGCTACTTGGTAGGCCTTTAATCACCCATTAAATGGTGATTAAGGTCTTCTTCTTCATTTGCACACCATGGACCTAGGATCAAGCAAGCAAAGCTTTATTAGTAGAATTTTATACCGAATAAATATGAGAATGTGATGAAAATTATGCAAAATTAGAGACTAATCAACAACCTGAATCCTTTTACTTGATAGGGATCGGACCCGATAGTAGCTCACTAATGTAGTGGCTAAAAAGACTTTCTTGGGCACATTAGTCTTTCTTTTTTAGTGCACATGTCCTTAAGAAATTTTACATAAGATGGGACTTGTTGGATGACATCAAGATGTGATACATTTATCTTCACTTGATTGAAGATCTCAATTATCTTATCCATGTGGGATTTTACTTATTGTTTTTCAGCCTATTAGGAAATGGTACTATATGCTAGTGCACCTGACTAGTTGACTTATCCGTTTCAGATTCGTCAGATTTGGAAGGATTGGATCTAGATGAGGTGGATACTTGATTGTGATTGTGCTGAATGGGATTGGTGATGTTGACACTTTATTATCAACTTTCTTTCCCGGTCTCAATGTATGAACAACATTACATTGATTCAATGATTGATCCTCAGCCAAATGAGCTTGTTGAGAATTCCTAGGATTCATTACTAGCTGAGTGGGCAAGGTACCATTTTGACTCTCATTCTGTGGTTTGACTAATTGCCTTATTTGAACCTCTAGCCTCTGTATAGTTTGCATGAGAGAATCTTGGTTCTTCATGTACCTTTTTATATTTCTTTTAAAGTCAGTCATTCTCCTTTTAAGTTGAGGATTCTGGAAGGATGGTTGTGGAGCTTGGTTGGAAAAGTTTTATTGATAATTTGAAAAATTAGTGGATGGTTGGGAGAATTATGATGGTAATTAGAAAAGTTGGGTTGATGATTGAAAGAATATTGGAATGATGGAAGTGGCTTGCATGGTTTGACCGTGAGTGGTCATTATTATTTTGGCTCTAAGAGAAATTCCGGTGATTACTCCAGCCAGGATTGTACGTTGGTGCGTAAAGATTATTGTTCGGCCTTGAAAAGGCCGCATTCATCGATTCAGGATATAGTTGCTGAGCTTGAAATACAGGATACTCCTCAAACACATGATTCATGGCTTGACAGTAAGTACAGTTTAAAGTTGAAAATTGGTTTGGGCTGACTTGATTGACAGAACTTGGTTCCTTAGTTTCTAAAGCTTCCAGTCTTCTAGCCAGGTTAGCTAATTTAGCCTCGTTAGTTATGGATGATTCAATTGAATGGAGACCTTCTTTTGAAGAGATGGAGTTTGAATTCCTAGAGTTTTCACTAGTTGGTTCCATTGGATGGTCTTTTCAGCTAGATCCTCATATAAATCTCATCCTTCATTCTCATCCTTCTGCAAGAATACCCCTTGGCACATAGTTTCTAAGAGGGTCTTGATAGAGTAGTCTAAATCATCATAAAGATTTTGCATTGTCGCCCATTTCTCTATTCCAAGATGAGAATATTGGACAAGGAGGTCTTTAAAGCGTTAAAGTACCTCCAAAATGGTTCACTAGGTTCTTGCTTGAACTGCATGATATTTTTTCTAACGAGAGCGGTCTTATGAATTGGATAGAATTTCTTCAAGAAGACCTTGATGAAACCATTCCAGGCTGTGATAGAGCCAGTCGCTAAGCTATAAAGCCATTTCTTGGCTAAGTCCTTAAGAGCAATTGGACAAATCTCAACCTAATAGCATAATCTACAAGGTATGAGATTTTCATCATTAAGCATACTTCCTCAAACTCTCTTATGAAGAAATAAGCATCTTCAGACTCTAAGTCATGAAACTTGGGGAGTGTGTTGATGAACTGTGGTTTGAGCTCAAAATTGTGTTCACCAACCGATGAAATTTGGATACAAGATGGAAGTGAGGTTCTAATGGGATAGAACATATCCTGCAAAGACGTCGGTTGAGCCATAACCGGATCTGATCTTGGTTTGAACTTGTGTGGTGATGTGTTTCTAGTAACCTAGATGAATTAGGGCCTCTTGACCACACTTGCATACACAAACACTATCACAAATAAGTTCACCAATAGTCAACAAGAATAAACAACCAAGTTTCATCTAAGGTAACCTTGACCTAGACAACTCCTAACTGGTTGATTGTCTACAGGAGGTATAACACAGACTTTGACCACAAGCTAATCGTCAGGTCATGGCAAGATTGATGGGAGGTATTCGCGCAAAAGCGACGGGCCTAATTAAGCCAAACCACTAGCCTTCAGGGTTTCGCTCCTCAATCCCTGTCCTTAGACACTGATTTTGTAGGAGTCAAATTCTAATACCTTCCCCCTTAGGATAATCTCCTAATGAGTTCGAGATGTACTTAAGGCCAACGTCTATCAGATTTGAATTTAGGCTTAGGCTGTGCGCGCTTGGAGATGGTTTGTGGGCTATGGAAGGGTTATGACTTCTCTACCATATCTTAATTTGGGTTTTGCCCTTAAAGTTGATTGTGCAAAGTGTGCAAGATATAGAAAAGTAACATTCAGCAAGCAAATAATCACCCAAGAATGTTTCTTAACTATATGCTATGCATACGTACCTTGTCTCCAGCTATCTCCAACAGTAATCGTAAAGAAAATGTAATTAGATAAATTCCTAGAATGCAAGTCTAAACGTTTTTTAAGCAATTGGTAATCAATTAGATTACTGTTGGATTAAAAACAAGGAGTGTGAATATTAGATATAGTAAAAATAACACACAAAAATTGTATTTTTGCAAAGCAATATGTCCTGCAAAAAAAAAGTTTTTAGTAGTCAAAAATTTCAAGTTTTTGCGTTGCAATTTCTTGAAATTTTGTTTCCTACTTTTGAGAGTAGGGACACAGAATAGCAAGTCTTCTCCTGCAAAACTTGAGTGCTAAAACTGATTCCTTAATGTCTCTGAAACAAGACACTAAACTTGTTAGAAAATAATTACACCATTCCCTCCCGGGCAACGGCGCCAAAAATTTGATTGCAAATGAAAGCAATAAGAAATTACCGTCTAGTTTTGAGCTAACAGGTCGTGTCCATGAGGAGGAATGCGATGAAAGATTTTGATGTTATGTTTTAAAAACAAAGATTGGTGTTATTTTTTTATTTTAGTTGAAAAGAGAATGGAGAGAAGGGAAGTGATTTAAAGAAAATTTAAAAACTTGGAAGAGGCTTTAGAGAAGATGAACTTTTAGAAAATAATTTGAGAGTGATTTGGCTGTGATTTAAATTATGAAAAAGATCGGGGCTCACTAATCTTCTACTCAACTATTTACTTATCTCAAAAACATTTTGGTGCATCACTTTTATCATATGCAAAAACCTTTATTTTCTTTTAAAGTTCAAGTAAAACAAATAAGATGGTTTTGGTTTAAATCTTAAAGTCTTTCTTAACACAACATTAAAAATAGAATGTTAAACCATCAAGCGCGAAGAAGTAAGTATGGAATAAAAATAATTTAAAAATATTTGTGCTTTGAAAGTCCAAGTTTAAAAGAAAAACATCTTCATGTGCTTCCAAGAACAAAGTTTCACTCAGGCATTATTATGATTCAGGGGAGTTGCTTTTATAAAAATAAATCAAGAGAAATGAGGTAGAAGAGATTGATTAGTGAGCCTAGAAGATGGTTTAGCTACTCATGATAAAAAAAATAAGAAAGAGAATGAAAATAAAACATAGACATACCGAATTGAGTCGAGTTGAATAAGCAAGTTGAGTCTCCTTTGATTGTCACTTCAAGGATGAATTACTCACTCAATTCCACTTTTCTTTCTTTGCTGGTCTAAACTGAAAAGCAAAGATGAGATACAGCTTCTCAGAACTATCTAACAATACTCCTAAAACCCTAAAAATGAACAAGAATTTTAATTCTAGTCTTTGCTCCCTTCTTCTCTGTAGAATGTAGTATTTATAGGGAAAAACCAAATGGAGGAGGGTGTACGAAGATAGGGGGAGCAAACGCTCCCCCAACTTCTTTAACAAAACTGCAAAAACACGGCCAAAGCTACAGAAACGCGGCCAGGGTGTGGCCAGGTGGCCACAACCTATTGGTGGTACTCCCTAGTTTCGTGATTTGCTTTTATCTGGTTCTGGATTTCCTGTCTCAGCTCCTGGATTTGACAAAATAGCCTTTGATTTTTGGCTTTAACTAATCGATTTGTAAAGATTTATTCTAACTGATGTTCAACCGATTTTATCTTCTCTAATATGTCTTGAGCTATCCTGATCTTCTATTTTTGAATTAATTTTGAATTAAATCAGAATTTTAAGGGCTTTTGGGCTTGTTTCTCTTCCTTTTCCTTTAGAAATAGGCCTGCATTTTATAAAGAAAAATAAGACTTAATAATCAGATTTATTAGATAATAAATATAGTAATGTGACAATATATATGCAATATATGTGACCGATCACTTGGGTTGTTTTTTAGATGACTCTGGTAGACCGCTTGTTCTAGGCACTGATGTCGTGATCGAAGGCATTGATGCCTCTGTCTTCTTGCAGCGCGTCGAATACAAACATATTCATCTTTTCTGTCCTCCCTGTAGTTGTGTTGGTCACAATTCGATTGATTGTAAGTCTCCTCTGTCTTTTCTGTTTATTAATATGTCTTCTTCTTAACCCACTAGGTCTTCATCTTTTGATGGGATGTGGCTATGGCGCCTGTTGACGCCCTTGTGGTTACTGATGATGACAAGCCAGCTTCTATGGCTTGCATTCATGCTCGCCAGCATGGCTGTAACCCTATGCAGCCTACGAACTCCAGGAAACATGGTTCTTATGCCTCACGTGTTGGAATTGGTTCTTATGCACCCTCTTTGTCGTATGCTCAAGCATGTGCCTCTCACACTACTTCCTCTGAGCGTGAGAACCGTTCTGTGGGACCAGGTTGAGGTTATTTTGAGCCACTAAGTATTGGTCCAAAGGCCCATCACTCTAGTTTTGATGATGATTAACTCATATAGTTATAGTACTAATGATCTTGTGCTAATTTAGTTTCAGATTTTCTATCAAGATCTTGGTCGCTATTTAGCTTCAACAAGAGATTTGAAGTCAAGTTTTGAAGTTAGCACGTTGATTCAAGAGCTCGCGTATAAAGATCGCATCAAGTACTCAAGAGGAGTCTAACTCATGGATCAAGGTTTGGATCAAGTCAAGATGAAGAGAAGATTTTTAAGACTTGAGTCATGTTTGTAAGTTTTAAGATTTTTTTTAGATAAAATATAAAGTCTAGATTAGTTGTGTATTGCTCAAGCTGATTATATACACACAAACAAAAGATTTCAAAATATTTCATTTTAAATAATTTTAATTTCAGAAAATACCTTTTTGATTTTAAGCTTCAACGAATATAACTTTTGGTTTCATGAATAGATTTCATCAAAACAAGTTTACTTAGTTTATATGTGTATTGGATTTCATCCATACAAATTGATGCTTCATATATTTAGAAAAACTTATTTTGATGTTTCTTGTTCATGGTTTTTAGTTTTGTATTTATCAAAACTTTTTTTAGAGCTTATTGTAAAAAACAAAAATATTTCATCTTATATGTGTATTGTATCATATCCATACATACTATACTTCAAAAGCGTTTAAAATATCTTGTTTTTATATTTAAATAAGTTATGGAAAAATAATTTTTCAATTTGAAGTTTGATTTTGAAAAAATATAGCTTTTGGTTTAAGGCTAAATTTCTTTATCGCAAAAATAGTTCAAATTATTTATAATGTGTTGATTTTTTCGACACATATTTATATTTCAAAGTATTGATAAGAACTTATTTTTGTAGATTTTATGGTATTTTATTAGAATTTATAGGGTTTCAAAAGATCAAGTTGTCGTTCCTATAAAACCCTGACCTGGGCTTCTGGCGGTCGACCGTCGGGTCGATCGAACCAGAGGTTGGTCGACTGAGCGGTCGATCGATGTTGACAAAAATTGCATACTGCCCTGGCTTGAGGGCCGGTCGACCGGAGGGTCGACCGATCCAGAGAGACGATCCAGAGAGCTTGCTCTCTAGATCTGGCCCCGATCGACCGAGCGGTCAACCGACCAAGAGAGCAGTGCTCTCTGGTTCTTGCCTCAGTCGACTGAGCAGTCGACCGATAGGTCAAGACCTGGGTATGATCGACCGGCAACCCCAACGGTCTGAAAAATGACCGTTGATCGGTTGACCGAAAGGCCAATCTGACCTATAACGGCTAGTTTTCTAATGCCTTTATAAAAGGGACTTTTGGACAGATTTTTGGGTAAGATTTTAAGGCTGATTTCTAGAGCTCTTTTCCAGAGTTTTTGTGCAAGTTTTTAGAGCTTTATTTCCATATCCAAAAGAGAGTTTTCAAGAGTGAATCTCTTGTGTTTTCAAAAGTGTATTCTTGAGATTTTCCTCCTCCACATCTATCTTATTTTCTCACACAAGTTTGAGCCATCTATTGCTATATCAATCCTATAGGATCTTTGTTGTGAGAGAGTTATTTTTTGTGATCAAGAGAAGTGATCACAAGTGTGCCACCCCCTTGTATTGGGAATTTATAGAGGTGCGGCCTCGGCAAGTAAGTGTGCTTGCGTGTGTTGTTCTTGCGGGAATAAGTGAGAGACTTGTGAGTCCAAAAGTTTTAGTGTGAACTCATTGTAGGTGTTGTGGCATCGAGTTATCTTGCAGGATCATTATAGTGAAAATCCTTCATAGTGTTGAAGGCAGAGACGTAGAGCAAGTGTGCTCGAACCTCGAAACAATTCTCCCGTGTTTGTGATTGCTTGTCTCTCTTTTAGTTGTGTTTTATATCTTGCTGAAAAAACACCTAGAGGGGGGGTGAATAGGTGTAAATGCTAAACTAGAACTAAATGCAAAACTAAGTGCGCTAAAAAACGGAAGCTAATGCAAATGTTGCACAAACTAATACAATACAACAAGTGTAGCCGAATTCCCCTTGCGAGGCTCTGGACTAACTCCCCTTGATTCCCCTTTAAATGGGTTGAGGTGCTATGTGAAGCTCTTGTTGGATGAGTATAAGTTAGGCACACACACACAAGCAATCTAAGCAATGTGCACACACAATCAAGCCAAGCAATCAAGGATATAGCAATATGAATTATGCAATGGCAACACAAGCAATGTAAATGATATGCCAATAAGAATGATGCTATGCACAAATATAAAGTGAGAGAGAGTTAAAGAGACAAGTGGAGCAAACGCAAACACAACGATATGTTTCGAGGTTCGAGCACCTTGCTCTACATCCCCGCCTACACCACCGTGTAGGATTTCCAATCCACTATCTCCCACCGAGGGAACCTCTACCGAAGAGGATTTGTTACAACACTAGGAGTACCAAACTCCTCTCTCAAACAACAACCTCCACCGAGGCCAACAACCAACTAACAACCACCTCTACCGAAGAGGCTCACAACCAACACAATCACCTCTACCTAAGAGGGATCCAAACCAATACCACTCCGATCACCTCTACCGAAGAGGGATTCACAAAAGCAAGGAGGGTTTACAATAAGTGGTTACAAAGACCACAAACACAATCTTTCTTTCTTTTCTCTTTTCTTTTTCCACAAAATAAGATCCTAATAGATTAGGATAGGTGATAGCTCAAGTGTGGAAACAAGGTGTTTTTGGAAACCAGCAACAAAGAAAATCTACTTGGGAAATCACTTGTAAATGATAGAAAACGAAAAACAAAACAATCTCCCAAACCCTAGCTTTCTTTGATTTTCCAAAAACCCAAAAAACAAATAAGATGAAATCTTTTTGACTTAAAAACTCTTTTAAAACTCTTTTAAACACTAGAGAAAGTCTGAAATTTTTCTCTTTGAAAACCTTGGCCAAAATCCCAAAGAGATGGGGTTTATATAGGCCAAAACAGAAACTAGCCGTTAGAGCTGACCTGGCAGCTCTGACAGGCAACGGTCGACCGGCCGGTCGACCGTCCAACGGTCATATTTTGACCCGTTGGAGCTACCGATCGACCGCCCGGTCGACCCAAACTAACAGAGAGCAGAACTCTCTGCAGCGGTCGACCGTCCGGTCGACCGGACCACTGTGCTGCAGACGTGCACAAGTCTGTGCACGTCGGTCGACCGGTGCGGTCGACCGTCCCTTGGTGCGGTCGACCGTTCCGGTCGACCGACCAGCCTGTCAGCACAAAAATAAGATCAGAAAATTTGGGAAAAATATTTTATAAAAATCTTTTATCTTTTTCTGAAAATTCTATAAAACTTGTTTTAACATTTTATATTGAAACATAAACATGTGATAAAAATTTTCAAGACATATATCAATCATATCAATTCATTTTTGTGTCTTGCCAATTTTATCAAAAACCAGAACTTGTATTTTTATCAAACTTGATTTTTCAATAGGAAATCTGATTTTCCTAAAACTTTATAGAAATACAAAAACATGATATTTGAACATTATTAAGCATGATGCATATGGACATAGGTCCAATATACATTCACAAATATATCACAATTTTTGTTCTTTAATTTCAAAAATATGTTTTATACCAAAACATAAAACTATATGAATAGGTACGTCAAACTAAGTTTGTATAAGTCATATAAGCATGTATGTATATAGAGCACATCTAATATACATATAAAACATGTAAACTTGTTTTGTTCAAACTATTCATGAAAACCAAAATCCAAATCATGAAATGTGTGTGTTTGTGCACTTGAGCATATCAACTATTCTAAACTTTACAAATGGATCTAAAAACTCATAGTCTAAACTAGGATACCTAAGTCTCTTGACAATCTTCCATCTTCAAGTAGACTTGCTCCCAAACGCGATCCACCGAGTGCAAAGGTATGATCTTTAAGCTTTGGCACCGGAATCACCATGATAAGCTTCCAAACACCTCTTGTTGAAGCTATCACCAAACTAATATCTTGGTTAATGATCTGAAACTTAAACAATACAAGATTATTAGTAAACATAACTACATGAGTTAATCATCATCAAAACTAGGGTGGAAGGCCTTTGGGCCAACACTTGCATGCTTATATTATCTCATCTCTATATGCTTGATATATCTTGTGCTTAATTGAATAAATACTTGGGTTTGTTTGCTCACACTTGTATTCAACCAAGAGAGTCACAGTGGCACCTTAACTCTTAATCCAGAGGAATCTTGAGGAGATAGTCTAGAGCCCTTCACCAGAAATTCGGTTACACTATTTAGTTATACGTTGTATGTTAGCTTAATAGTTTTTAGGTTGCATAAATAGTTTTTAATTCCGCATTAGTCTTGTATTAGATTAGCTTGTCACTTATTTACCCCCTAAGTGACTTACAATTAGTATCAGAGCTTGGTGCTTTTGATTTGGGTCTAATAACTTAGAGTTGAAGATTTTATTTTAGCTAATCACAATATTTGTATATATACACATGGATTTCATGACACCTCCCATGTTTGACATTCTTGACTTTCAAACTTGAAAAGATAAGATGTCCATGTACCAAAAGTCTTAGATATTCATGTTTATCTTGTCACCATTGAAGATTCATATTGTGCTATTGGCAAGTATCTTGAGGCTAATGCAAAAGCCATTCACGCATTAAGATCAACCCTAAATGATGAACATTTATCTAGGGTTTCTAACCTTGATTCGGCTTTTGTAGTTTGAAACACTCTCATCTCTCTTAGGGAATAAACACCACATCATAAGGAGAGTGACTCGGATGATGGAAGTGATGCTTAAAACCTGCGTTATATGGTTCAAGGGGATGACCCCTTTGAGGTAAATTCTGATTCCAAGCTTGAAGAAGAGATGTCATATGATGATCTTACTTTGCTTTGCAAGATGCTTACACTCACACACGACATACATCAAATGTACATCATGCTCACACTAACACCACACACATGTTTGCTAGAGTGTGCACATGTACACATTGCGACCGCAAAGGCCATTTAGCAAAATTTTATTTTGATAGAATAAATTTCTTAAATTTGCAAATAAGAGTTTGGGTTCCTATTGCTTCTAACCCTCATAGACCCAAAAAGATATGGGTATCACCAGCTCATCGAATCGATTCAGAGTTCTTATGCTGCTGCTGTAAGCTCACTGACTGAAACCAGTCTATGTAATTTACTCAAGTCTATAATATAATGTCTAATTCTCCTTGTTAATTAATTTCTCTTAGCATTCTCATGGTGAGTTCAATGCATGGATTGAGGAGCTGAAGCTTGAGGTGAAGTGTTTGTTTCGTGCTTCGGGTGATCCACTGGCTAAGCTTGAACTCATCGATACTATCCAACACCTAGGGGTTGCCTACCATTTCAGTGAGGAGATCGATGTTGAACTTTCAAGTATTCATAAGAACGAGCTTGAGTACTCTCTTTATGGGTTGCATGAGCCTGCACTTGGATTTCGACTCCTTCGACAACATGGTTACAATGTGCCCTCTAGTGTGACTTGCCAATTTCCAATCAAATTCATTTTTTTTTCCAAATTTATACCTTCAAATTTATAGCTCTTCCTGGGGAGAAGATACTAGAGGAAGCTAAGGAGATCAGTGTGGGGCATCTACGTTGCTTAAGCGAAGATGTGGACTTCAATTTAGTTGAGCAAGTGAAGCATTCTCTTGATGCTCCATCACATTGGTTGATGTTGAGGTTAGAAGCAAGGCGCTACATTGATGTGTATGAAAAGGAGGAGGACAAGATGTCCTGCTTGCTCGAGCTAGCCAAGTTAGATTTCAATGTTGTTCAAGCCTTGCACCAAAGCGAGATGAAGGAGTTATCAAGGTATATACTTGTTGGGTATACAACAGTATTTTTAAATTTTAAATCTTAAATCATGCAACAAATTAAAACATAAATTTTTAATCAAATTAATTACTTGTCCTGTAATATCCCTGATCTAAAATACTGTATGTTTTCTAAAGTATTTATTTATTTTACTGATTATTTTATTATTCGTTATTAACTTGATTTACTGTACAAATTATTTTAAGATAGTAAATGGTATTTTGGCCTTATATTTATATTTAGCATTATTAAATTTTATCATTTTAATTACTAGTTAGTATTTTTCTCATTACTATGTTACTACTATTATTATTGTAGTTACTATTATTGTTAATAAATATATTGTTATTATTCTTATTCTTTTTGTATTGTTTTACTCATTATTATTAATGGTAGTATTTTTATCAAGTATTATTAGATAATATTTTTAATGTTGATAATTTATTATTATTATTATTACTATCTCTTTTTAATTATTAGTATTTATTATTATTATTGTTAATATTATTCATAACTTTTCCTTTTCCTAGCCCATAACCCATTACCATTGAAATCCTTACCCATTAATCTAAAACCAATCCTAATCCAAATCCTATCTTATCAAATCTTTTCATAAATCTTAACTAATCCTAATCTAAATACTAAAAATCATCCTAATCCTAACTACTAAATCAAGCAATTTAAACCCAACTGAAATTCTGATTTTTAAATCCTTATAACATATAAAAACCCTAAAATTCTTCTATTTTTCTATCTCCATAGACAGAAGCATGACCCAACTCTCTCCACCTCCTTCTTTCTTTTCTCCTCAAGGGAAGCATGAACAAAAGGAATCTTGAAATACAGAGATGGAGGAACATGATAGGGGAGATCAAATCCAAGTAAGTAATTTATTTTTTTCAAAATTTATTTGATATAAATAGTTTATTAAAAATCATGTTTATACCATGATCTCCATGAATATTTTTATACATCAAAACTCAATCTAAAATCTAACTAAAATACATGTGAGGATATACCAACCCATATTTTAATATAAATATTTTTTTAGAATTTTTACCTCTAAGGATTTCAACAAAAAAAATTATTAAATTTCTGGTCGCTGCTCTCGACAAGGCCAAGAGTAGCTCAGCCCTGCAGTCCCAGGGCTGGCCTGGCCTGGCTGGCCCAGGCCAGGGCTAGCCTGGCCTGGCCTGGGCCAGGGCGGCTGGTCCTTGCCGCAAAACAGGACCTTGGCCCTGTTAAAAAAAAAAAAAAAAAAATTAAAGAAATTCCGGACCAGGCCTGGGCCTGGCCTGGTCCGGCCTGAGCCTGGGCCTGGGCGTGGGCCTGGGACTGGAGTGGGCCTGGGCTGCTATGTAAATAAAAAAAGGAAAAAAGAAAGAAGAATTTTTTATTAAAATAATTATTAAAAATAAAAAAAGAGAAAATATAAACAATAGTCTACAATAATTTTACTTTTTATGATAAAAATTTTAAACTAATACCAACATAAATTAACTCAAACCACCCACTTTAAAACCATATTCCTTAATGGTAAATTTAGACCCGTTAAGTATTTTAATGGTTTAAAGCATATTAAAAATTCAACAAAAATTAGAAATTAGTTTGAACTAAACCTACTAAATTCATTAGACCCAGAGGACCACATTCCTAACCTCCAAACTAATTAATTAAGATTAAAACCCTTATAACTCCTAAGTAAAACATTCTTTTAAAATTCTAACAATTTCTATTGAAATGAATCTTGTAGATCTATAGGGGCCTTACGATTTCAGTACTTTGAACTTTGGATGAAGTTCAGGTGAGTGTTTTTTTTTCTTTGTGTAATTTTATTTAATTTTGTCTTGAATGTTCTTTTTCTTCCTTCAGCTAAACAATTATTTGTGATAAATGATTTTATTTTGTTATGTAATCATGCTACTAAAATTTTCTGAGATGATATTTGTGAGTATTATTTTCCTCATTCACTGTTGTCAGAAATATATATATATATATATATATATGTTACTTGCTTTATTTCACGTGACCATCTGCTTTATTTTACCTATATAAGTACCTGTATCATTTTATGTAATCATCTGACTTATTTTATCAGTGTCATTACGTGTATTCCTTCATGAGACATCGCTGAGTGCTAGCACTATTTATTTAGTTGATCTACGTCATTTTATGTGTACTCGTCTGCCACTGTTGATTCATAATTAGTTGTAGCATACCTTAGGCCAAATTTGATCTTATAATTGACCTAATTTTGAGAAATTTTAGAATATAAATTTATTGATCTTGAGGTTGATTGGTTCGTGATTGAGGTCAAAGGTTCTTATTTATAGATAAATTGTTTATTTATTTGAGGTAATTTTCGGACATTTATTTTTGATGATAGTTTAGATGGGAAATTCATTTGGACAATGAGGATGGATTAAATAAGATGTTAACTTAAGACAGATTTATCTTGATGCTTGAATTTATATATGGACCTAGAGTTCAACTTGAGATTTATATGAGATCTTGATTCATATTTAAATGAGATCAATAATACTGAGTTCTAATCATAAGGGAGAATAGCTTACCTTGATTTTGATCTATAATATAATACTGATTCTGGATTATTAGTTGCAAGTATTTTATTTGAATATATTCACTAATAAATTATCTGAGTTATGATGTTTATTGATATCAAAGATTGGATATAGAGACTTTGTAGATTTTATGTAGCTTGAGGATGTCCCACTCCTTAGTTATGATATTGATTAGGATTGGAACAATGGGTTAAAACTTAAACTATAATTATATTTAGATCTTAAATTTGATTGGTTCATGATGATAATTATACAAGTTGATATCTGAGTGACATTATCAGTAGATTTGATTAATTTGGAGATTCTTTATTAAAAGAATGAGATATTGGACTTGGATTTGTTAGTCGACTTGATCGAGTTGGAGTTGACCTGGGTTGAGGAGTAGACGTAGATTGGTTTGACTTGTCCTGGTGGCATGTATATGTATGATTGACTAGTTACTTAGATTTCTGGATCTTCTATTTGAACTTAATGGAAGTGAGAGTGTATGATGGTCTTAATTAAGATTGGATAGTGATGATTGGTTGGATATACATGAGTATGTATTTTATATATTAGGACTTGGATATATCGATGATTTTGAGGATTTGAGTTGATTAAATATTTTACCCGGATTATTCTATTCATACCAGCAGGTCATTACTTATCCCGAATATCATAATTTACCTGAAGAACTTGACTGATTATACATGACATTTACCTGATAACTATAATGTTCATGTTACCATAATTGCTGAAAAAATTTTGTTAAGGCAACAACACCCTCATGTTATACTTATTACATGTCCTGTTATACCGGTATCCTGTTGACTGACATTATATATCCTGTTATACCGGTATCCTGATTACACATGTTGACGTTGTTATTCACCGAGTTATCCTAGTGGTATAGGTAATATGTACATTAAATAATCTTGATAAACTAATAACATGACATTAAATAACTTATACTGGGATTGGAGAAACTGATGGAGGAGACAGCGTCTGTATTTTGGGTGGACCAAGAATATAGGTTGCGCAGCCGAAAGAGGGTTCCACTGCAGGGTTCTCGTGGGGTGACTGGCAACCCGTCTTGTTCTTGTTCATGTTATACATGCTCCTGACTACCTTACAGTAGGGCCTGGTTTAGCGCCAAGAGTCTGTACCGTGGTCCCGGGTATCTACGGGACCCACCTAAAGCATGGACAATGTCTCCAACCGATAAGTTTCAATAACTTAGCATCTCGATTGTCATGTGTGATAGGCGTAGTATGGGATGCGTCTATTACATGTGACAATTGGTGTTCGCTGACATAATAATAATAATAAACTATTCATAATGTACTATAATTGATTGTCTTTGCCTGATACAGTATGTATGTTGGACACCCGATGTTACAACTGACCTGATTGGATATCTGACTCTAACACTGACTGACTCTACCTGCCTATTATATAGATTGTGATAGACACCTGATTGAATACCTGACTGGATACATACTCTACGGTGCGCTATCCACATTACTGTTTATTTATTTTATTCATGCCATTTCTATTCCAGTATATATATTTTCTTTATCTGCTTACATGTTATATGCGCATGTACTTTCCAGTTTATTCTCACACATTCACTAGGAGTTCTGGCACCCTGGATTTACATATCCAGATTTTTGGCTATTTATTACTGATAAGGTATTGGGAGAGGATCACATGCATATTGAGGAGCTGGAGTCTCTCTCTTTTTTATTATTAGTATTTCTGCTCTTTTGTTCATATTATTTCCTGATTCTATCTAGATCGCATTCTATTGCTTTTCCTTATTCATCTGCTATCATTATTTTAGATATTTATATGTCATATTGCAGTGATATTGATTTATCGTAATAGATTTTATAGCTTGTTCAGATTACTTTAGGCTTAGCGTATATGCGCGGGGTATTATTCTCGCATACATACGTCGCCGACCTTCGTCGCGACTCCGTTTTTACGTATTTTGGGAAGCGGGGCGTGACATGTCCTAAGAATGCAACTAACATAAAACAATTAAAAAAAGTTAAATTTGCTATCCTGAGGTGACAGTCGTACAGAAGCACTGCCCTAGAAGATAGATGGTCGACCCCTCGTCCGGACCTTAAAATAACCTCCTCTCTTAGCATTAAAAACCCTTGGTAGATCACCAGCATCCAGCTCAGGACGAAGAGCTAAACCTCTGCTAAGATGGAAATTCGTTACCCGTATGTAAAAGAAATCCTGGGAGAAATAAGCAAAAACCAAACCAGATTTTGTAGTAAGAAATATGGAGGGGAGAGACATAAAGTTGTAGTATTTTTTGCAGATAACCGACTGAACTGCGAGAAGCTATTTATAAATTCTTAGAGTTCATCCGTTGTAAACAGTCTCACTCCAAATCTGCACACGATCGTACAGTTCGCGAGCAGATCCAGAGAGTGGGTCAAAGCCGAACAGAAAATCCTGAAAAATCTAACAGAATTTTAAATAAAAATTAAACTTGAAAAAAATTTCAGGTTCAAGAGCCCCCCTGAATCGAGCTGCATTCGTATCCGCAGGTCGTGGGCGCGCTTCGATGAATTTTTGCTCCGCAAGAAGCAGAGGCAAAGAACTAAGCGGACGTGTCAATACTTGATTTTTATAACCAATAGCATAGGTTTTATAAAAGATTATAATTTTTTTCCCTAAAATCTGGGTGTAGCCCAAACAAACCGGTAGCAATAGGGATGAAGCAACTCTCACTTATTAATTTAATGATAGGTTCGTGCCATTTTTTTTATTTAATTGAAAAATCGAGCTGCATTCGTGTCCGCAGGTCGTGGGCGCGCTTCGATGAATTTTTGCTCCGCAAGAAGCAGAGGCAAAGAACTAAGCGGACGTGTCAATACTTGATTTTTATAACCCATAGCATAGGTTTTATAAAAGACTGTAATTTTTTTTTCTCAAAATCTAGGTGTAGCCCAAACAAACCGGTAGCAATAGGGATGAAGCAACTCTTACTTATTAATTTAATGATAGGTTTGTGCCATTTATTTTATTTAATTGAAAAATCAAATAATTGAAAAATCGAGCTACATTCGTGTCCGCAGGTCGTGGACGCGTGCCAACCGAACCCGGCCCAGCCCGGATCGGTTCGGCGTGTGTGCGCGCTGTGGCGATATGGCCCATGGCCCAACACTCATAACAATAGGCATGAGAGGAGTCGGTATATATACAACTAAACCTCCGATCTCCTATCCAATGTGGGAATAAAACCAAAGCCAAATAAGAGGGAAACTCAAGTTTTCCCTCCAAACTCAAAATACATCCAACAATACTGAAAGAATTTTTTTTACTTCTTATTGCATTAATTCACGACATTCTTACATTCCTTTGAGTCCTCTTAACATGTTGCACTTTGCATGGCATACATATGAAGATGGTGGCAAGAATTATGTTTGATAGAGAAGCTTAAATTTCCAAGAGATCGCTTGTTCGACAGTTACCTCTTCGCAACAAAGGTCGCCTTTGAGCCACAATTGTCCGTGTGTAGAAAAGTTCTTACAAAGTTTATTTGCCTCTTATGCGTGATAGATGATTGCTATGATATGCACAGCTCGTTAGAAGAAGCTAAACTCTTCACATCAGCAGTGCAAAGGTGAAGAGTGATTTTCTTGTGAATTCTTTTCTCTTAATTAACCACCGAACTAGAATCTTTGGATTTTTATTTTTCTTGTTTTGTTTATAGCTGGGATCTTAGGGCTATGGAAACCCTTCCAGACTACTTTAAGTTGTGCTATCTTGGATTGGAAAATTTTGTCTGCATATGATATCCTTATGGATTTTGGATGGGATATAGCACATTTCCTGAAAAGAGAGGCATATGTATACCAACCACCTTCCTTAATTACATCCATCTTAGATCATTTTTTTAGAAGTTTCTGGCATCAATTCTATAAATTTTCTCTTTTTTCAGTGGATACTTCTCTACGAAGCATACTTCTATTAAGCAGAATGGTTCAAAGGAATTACGCCCTCTCTTGATGAGCACTTGAAAAATGGTTTGACTTCAATTTGGGGGCTTGGTTTTATCAGCGCATTTATATTATCTCGTGGGGGGAAATGTGATAGATGAATCTCTTGATTGGCTTGAGAAAGGATTTCGGGTTGCATATTGGGGTTCGATGATTGCTCGACTCAGTGATGACTTGACACTTTCTAAGGTATCACATTTTCTTTTACATCCTTTCTCATTACACGCGGTTCCTTTATTTATGTCAATCCAAATTGATCCTAACAGAATAAGACGTAACTTGATCTAATTATAGTGTTAAAACTCAAGAAATTCAAAGTTCATTTGTTTCTTTGATATCATTTTCATTAAGGCTGTTTTTGGTTTGAAAGAAAATTATGGAATAAAAAAATGGAAGAAAAAATATTTTTTGCTATTTGGATGACAGGGAAACTAAGATGGAAACGAAAAAAAGAGAATTTGAATAAAAATATCAAACATAATATTTCTTTCCATTTTTCTCTCCTCCAACATAGTGAAAGTGGGGGGAAATGTATAGAGGAAGATGATTGTTATGAAACCTGAAACTATCTAAACCATGCAACTCTATATCCATTTTTTCCCTCTTTTGGCATCTTTTTGTTTACTTTTCTCTTTTCTCGTTCTCAGTAGCCAAACTGTAAAACAGATTTCTTTTTCTTTTCCTTCTCTTTTCTTTTTTCCTTCTCCTTTCTTATTCACCAAGCACAGCCTAAAATTTATTGATCACATGATTATTGTGGTTTCTATCCATGTATACTAAGCATTTGGAAACTCTATTGATTACATTTATATAATTCGACGTAACAAATTCTAATAACCCCTAAATGGTTAAGCTATGCAACTAACATGTAAACTAGTTTATCCCAGGGGAATTAAAGTATTGCTCCCAGGTACTTACTGTTGGTGGTATGGTTGCTACTTTATGATTTTCAAAACATTTGCTACTATATTTTTATTATGGTACTACATAAAAGGGTGTAAGTTGTAGTGCAGTACCACTTAAAATATTTGACGTAATACAACCGTTTTAAAAAGTTCTTCAAAATACTAATAACATAATAAATACAGAAGCAAACTGATGATTTTTTTTTTTTTTGGGTTCTAAGATAAAGGGGAAAGTTGATGAAAGAAATTGTTGATGCAATTTTAGACAGGTTATGATCATAAATCATCCCATGTACCATAAATATGTATTTAATAGAATAAACAGATTGTATGAATTTTATAGGTGGGCATATGTAATTCTGATGCTTATGGGATATGTAAAAAACTTAGGATATATAGTACTTTTTTGTTGCTATCATTCACAAGTTAACCATAGAGATGGCTGAAAGTAATCTTACAATCTTTTTTGAAGGCTGAGATGCATAAATAAGTGGCACCCTCAGCAATACTTTGTGAATCATAGGAAACTGCAAGAGAATTTGTCAAACCAATCCCAAGGGAATGATCTGAGTATGTCGTTATTTTTATGAATCATTTCTTTTATAATTGGACAATTATTGTGATAATGTAGTCATAATTAGTCCTTCACTCCTTTGCCTCTGTCTGTCGTTTCAAAGCTTTTCGGGGCTGGACATTAATGTTTTTTAGACTATTTGCAGGGCTGGGTTGGACTCCAATTGTAATGGCGGCCCATCTGACCTAGCCCTAGGACAGGAAGGCCCAGATATGTCAGACTTAATCTCAGGATGCTACTATGGACTTTACATTAAATTTCAAAGAGGCCTAAAGTAAGCTGGGCCTTGACCCAAATTCCGGTCTTTAAAAAGGTCTATTTTAGATCCTATCTGTGACTCCAAATCCAATCAATATCACATATACTCATTTTTCAAGTAATTTATTGTTACTTTACTGTATATATATTATCTTCTCTAATTTTTAAAATTCTAAATTTCAAAGTCAATATTCCATTTGTTCCACTCAAAATTAAGCATTAATTTCTAATATCTACCCTTGTCTTAATGTTGATATGATTAATTAGTAGCATTGCTAATAATACTATGTTGTTAAACTTTGCGTATGCCAATCAAACACGTTTTTCTCCCTTCCTTTTTATTCCATTGAAAGATCTATATATGCATAAAATGTAAGCTCCTCAGTCCTCTCATTCATCATCACAATCTCCCCCTCTAATTCCATTTGTTCCACTCAAAATTAAGCATTAATGCTAAACCTACCACTTCAAGTTTCTGATCATGGACTCACCATTCCAACTGCCAACACTTCCCACTTGTTCGATCAGGCCGAGCATCTAACTTGTGCTTGTTTGACATGGTAATTATTAATTTATTATTATTATCATGATTGTATTTTTTTTTTTTTTTTTTTTGGAAAGAAAACAGTGAATCCAAGGGGCCTCTCGCGCTTCATTAAAGGATTTTTAATGAAAAACATCTCTACACATATGCTTGATAAAGCAATAATTTCTCCCAAACAAAAACACAAGTATAGCACACGCAAGTGCAAAAGGAACAAGAATAAAAGTATAAAGAAAAATAGACTGGAACAAGCTGTGATATGATTATGATTGTCATTGTTAGTCATGATAATGTCTCAATTTTCTCTTTGAACCGCTGAATGCAGAAGCCTCACAGCTATTTGATTTCAACCCTTCGGACCAGAGCTAAACCATGCCAGGCAGAATACATGTCATGGCGATCTTTAGACCACCACCCCACTATTTAGGATCCTCAACATATCGAACCCATTCGAAGCCCTTACGATATTGGAAATATATGACATGTGACAATGAGGTCACAAGTTTAAGTACACATCAGCAACATTGTTGTAGGAGCTTTCTCCCTTATATTGAGAGAGAGTGGAAGGGACCGACCCAATGTTTTGTAGCTCTCTTAATCTTTACCCTGAATATGTGCACACACATGCACACCTGCATGCATATATGTGCGTGAAAGGTTTATAGTCATAACTTTAGTCTAAAGGATGAAGGCCAACTTCACGTATTTCATCGAAAAGTTTTTTAACAGGATAATTCTTCTGGACATGTATTCTAACCCAAAATTTCAGAACTTGTGGAATTAGATGTCTTCAAAGCTCAAAGAAGGAGAAGGGTTCATGAGTTGCTTGACCCAAGATGTAATGGGCCTGTTGAGCTTGTATGAAGCTACTCAACTTGCATTGCCTCAGGAGCAGATACTGGAAGAAGCTAAGGAATTCAGTGTTAAGCATTTGCAATACTTGAGGGAAGACAACATCGACGTAAATCTAGTAGACCAAGTGAGGCATTCTCTTGACGCTCCTTTGCACTGGTTTATGCCAAGGCTAGAAGCAAGGCGTTTCATTGATGTGTATGAGAAAGCTGAAGGAAAGATTTCTTGTTTGCTTGAGCTAGCCAAGTTGGATTTCAATGTTGTTCAGGCCATGCACCAAAAGGACATAAAGGAATTGTCAAGGTAATTGAGATCTAATTAATTTGCTTCATTTCACTAGTAAGAACTTCACAAAATATTTCTAAGTATCAGAGAATACAAATATATTTGTGACACACTCATATAACCCGACTCTAAGGAAAAGAAAAGAAACAAAAACTAAATTTAATACACAATATGACCATGCGTATTCTATGATTTGACATGTTATTTAGATGGTGGGAACAATTGGATCTAGTACACAAGGTTGATTTTTCAAGAGATCAGATACTTGAGAATTACTTGTGGGGGAATGGAATAGCTCCCGAGCCACAATTTTTCATGAGCTGGAAGATAAACACAAAGCTCATTAGCGTCATAAATGTGATTGATGATTTCTACGATACGTACAGCACTCTTGAAGAAGGTGAATTGTTCACAACTGCAATCAGAAACTATAGACTAATTAGGTTTGTAAATTTCACCTTCTGATTGCAGTTGTGAACAATTCAGCTTCTTCAAGAGTGCTGTACGTATCGTAGAAATCATCAATCACATTTATGACGCTAATGAGCTTTGTGTTTATCTTCCTGCTCATGGAAAATTGTGGCTCGGGAGCTATTTCACCTTCTGAAATGAAGAGAAAAATTAGGTTTGTAAATTTCACCTTCTGATTGCAGTTGTGAACAATTCAGCTTCTTCAAGAGTGCTGTACGTATCATAGAAATCATCAATCACATTTATGACGCTAATGAGCTTTGTGTTTATCTTCCTGCTCATGAAAAATTGTGGCTTGGGAGCTATTCCATTCCCCCCAAGTAATTCTCAAATATCTAATCTCTTGAAAAATCAACCTTGTTTCCTAGATCCAATTGTTCCCACCATCTAAATAACATGTCAAATCATAGAATACGCATGATCATATTGTGTATTAAATTTAATTTTTGTTTCTTTCTTTTCCTTAGAGTCGGGTTATATGAGTGTGTCACATATATATTTGTTGTGCTCCGACAACAACCCCACAGAGGAACCCTAGATCTCCAAAGTACAGAAGAACAGTACCACAACCAGCACAAACACCCAATCACAGAGAAAGAGCACAAAGACACAGATTTAACGAGGTTCGGCCTTGTCGCCTACGTCCTCGGGGCAAGGAAGGGGGAGGATTTTTATTTATTTCTACAAATCAATACACTTACAGTAATGGGGATCGGGAAAGTTCTGCCTCTGCTCTACTCTCCTCCCTGATTGCACACAAACCCCTCACAAAGATCCCTCTCAAGATGCCTCTCAAGATACAAGATGACACCTCCAAGATTCAAACCCTAGAAAATTCAACACACCCTTTTATAGGGTCCAACATAACCCTTTTCGAAAACAGCAGACCCGACTGTCGGTCGACCGGCCGGTCGACCGGCCCCATGCACCGGTAAACCGGGCCGGTCGACCGTTCCCAACCGAGAGTTGGGTCACTTCAGTCGGTCGACCGCTCGGTCGACCGGGCCGGTCGACCGCTACGCTGTGCATGTCAGCGTGCACGTCGGTCGACCAGACCGGTCGACCGAGCCACTGCTTCTGCCGACGGTCGACCGGGCCGGTCGACCGTACGCCTGTTCTGCTGCTTTTTGCTGCTGCTGAATTCTGAATTCCCTTCTTCTCTTCGTCGACTTCCTTGACAACTTCCTCCCCCAACAATTCTCCACCTCGGTGAAGATTTTTTCAAAATCTGAGCCGATCTCCAACGTACCCTAGTCTATCACCTGGCGAAATCGACACACGATCTCGGCAAAATTGACACACGATCTCGGCTTGCGCGCACCGGACGAAATCGACACATGATCTCGGCTGGGCTTGGAATCTTTAGCTCATATTGGAATTACATACTTACAATACAGTAAGGGCTTCGAATAGGTTCGATACGTTGAGGATCCTAAATGGTGGGGTGGTGGTCTGAAGATCGCCATGATATGTATTCTGCCTGGCATGGTTTAGCTCTGGTCCAAAGGTTTGAAATCAAATAGCTGTGAGGCTTCTGCATTCAGCGGTTCAAAGAGAAAATTGAGACATTATCATGACTAACAATGACAATCATAATCATATCACAGTTTGTTCCAGCCTATTTTTCTTTATACTTTTATTCTTGTTCCTTTTGCACTTGCGTGTGCTAATACTTGTGTTTTTGTTTGGGAGAAATTATTGCTTTATCAAGCATATGTGTAGAGATGTTTTTCATTAAAAACCCTTTAATGAAGCGCGAGAGCCCCTTGGATTCACTGTTTTCTTTCCAAAAAAAAAAATAAAATACAATCATGATAATAATAATAAATTAATAATTACCATGTCAAACAAGCACAAGTTAGATGCTCGGCCTGATCGAACAAGTGGGAAGTGTTGGCAGTTTGGAATGGTGAGTCCATGATCAGAAACTTGAAGTGGTAGGTTCAGCATTAATGCTTAATTTTGAGTGGAACAAATGGAATTAGATGGGGAGATTGTGATGATGAATGAGAGGATTGAGGAGCTTACATTTTATGCATATATAGGTCTTTCAATGGAATTAAAAAGGAAGGGAAGAAAAACGTGTTTGACTGGCATACGCAAAGTTTAACAACATATTATTATTAGCAATGCTACTAATTAATCATATCAACAATAAGACAAGGGTAGATATTAGAAATTAATGCTTAATTTTGAGTGGAACAAATGGAACTAGAGGTGGATAATGTGATGATGAATGAGGACAAGGAGCTTCCGTCTTTTACATATAAATTTTTCACATCACTAACGTACTATTAGCAATGTTCCTTGTCTAATCCACATCACTAAGGTATGTCAATTGTTTAATTGATATTAGTGATGCCACTTGTTTAGTAACCTTATATGGAGTCGGGATGAGAAGATAAACATCCATTGCTTTTAGTAAAATGGAAGACCCAAATACATATCGATAAGACCCATATACTATTAGCAATGCCACCAATTTGTCTATAACGGGGAGGAAGATATTTTCCTCACATCAACAATAAGACATGGTAAGATATTAAAAATTAATGCTCAATTTTGAGTGGAACAAATGGAATATTGACTTTGAAATTTAGAATTTTAAAATTAGAGAAGATATATATATACAGTAAAGTAACAATAAATTACTTGAAAAATGAGTATATGTGATATTGATTGGATTTGGAGTCACAGTAAAGTAACAATAAAATAGACCTTTTTAAAGACCGGGATTTGGGGGCAATCCAGCCTAGCCCTGCAAATAGTCTAAAAAATCATTAATGTCCAGCCCCGAAAAGCTTTGATATGACAGACAGAGGCAAAGGAGTGAAGGACTAATTATGACTGCATTATCACAATAATTGTCCAATTATAAAAGAAATGATTCATAAAAATAACGACATACTCAGATCATTCCCTTGGGATTGGTTCGACAAATTCTCTTGCAGTTTCCTATGATTCACAAAGTATTGCTGAGGGTGCCACTTATTTATGCATCTCAGCCTTCAAAAAGATTGTAGGATTACTTTCAGCCTTCTCTATGGTTAACTTGTGAATGATAGCAACAAAAAAGTACTATATATCCTAAGTTTTTTACATATCCCATAAGCATCAGAATTACATATGCCCACCTATAAAATTCATACAATCTGTTTATTCTATTAAATACATATTTATGGTACATGGGATGATTTATGATCATAACCTGTCTAAAATTTCATCAACAATTTCTTTCATCAACTTTCCCCTTTATCTTAGAACCCAAAAAAAAAAAAATCATCAGTCTGCTTATTTATTTATTATGTTATTAGTATTTTGAAAAACTTTATAAAACGGTTGTATTATGTCAAATATTTTAAGTGGTACTGCACTACAACTTACACCCTTTTATGTAGTACCATAATAAAAATATAGTAGCAAATGTTTCGAAAATCATAAAGTAACAACCATACCACCAACAGTAAGTACCTGGGAGCAATACTCTAATTCCCTTGGGATAAACTAGTTTACATGTTAGTTGCATAGCTTAACCATTTAGGGGTTATTAGAATTTGTTACGTCAAATTATATAAATGTAATCAGTAGCGTTTCCAAATGCTTAGTATACATGGATAGAAACCACAATAATCATGTGATCAATAAATTTAGGCTATGCTTGGTGAATAAGAAAGGAGAAGGAAAAAAGAAAAGAGAAGGAAAAGAAAAAGAAATCTGTTTTACAGTTTGGCTACTGAGAACGAGAAAAGAGAAAAGTAAACATAAAGATGCCAAAAGAGGGAAAAATGGATATAGAGTTGCATGGTTTACATAGTTTCAGTTTTCATAGCAATCATCTTCCTCATACATTTCTCCCCACTTGGAGGAGAGAAAAATGGAAAGAATATTATGTTTGATATTTTTATTCAAATTCTCCTTTTTTTCGTTTCCATCTTAGTTTCCCTGTCACCCAAATAGCAAAAAATATTTTTTCTTCCATTTTTTTATTCCATAACTTTCTTTCAAACCAAAACACAGCCTTAATGAAAATGATATCAAAGAAACAAATGAACTTTGAGTTTCTTGAGTTTTAACACTATAATTAGATCAAGTTACGTCTTATTCTGTTAGGATCAATTTGGATTGACATAAATAAAGGAACCGCGTGTAATGAGAAAGGATGTAAAAGAAAATGTGATACCTTAGAAAGTGTCAAGTCATCACTGAGTCGAGCAATCATCGAACCCCAATATGCAACCCGAAATCCTTTCTCAAGCCAATCAAGAGATTCATCTATCACATTTCCCCCACGAGATAATATAAATGCGCTGATAAACCAAGCCCCCAAATTGAAGTCAAACCATTTTTCAAGTACTCATCAAGAGAGGGCGTAATTCCTTTGAACCATTCTGCTTAATAGAAGTATGCTTCGTAGAGAAGTATCCACTGAAAAAAGAGAAAATTTATAGAATTGATGCCAGAAACTTCTAAAAAAATGATCTAAGATGGATGTAATTAAGTAGGTGGTTGGTATACATATGCCTCTCTTTTCAGGAAATGTGCTATATCCCATCCAAATCCATAAGGATATCATATGCAGGCAAAATTTTCCAATGCAAGATAGCACAACTTAAAGTAGTCTGGAAGGGTTTCCATAGCTCTAAGATCCCAGCTATAAACAAAAACAAGAAAAATAAAAATCCAAAGATTCTAGTTCGGTGGTTAATTAAGAGAAAAGAATTCACAAGAAAATCACTCTTCACCTTTGCACTGCTGATGTGAAGAGTTTAGCTTCTTCTAACGAGCTGTGCATATCATAGCAATCATCTATCAAGCATAAGAGGCAAATAAACTTTGTAAGAACTTTTCTACACACGGACAATTGTGGCTCAAAGGCGACCTCTGTTGCGAACAGGTAACTGTCGAACAAGCGATCTCTTGGAAATTTAAGCTTCTCTGTCAAACATAATTCTTGCCACCATCTTCATATGTATGCCATGCAAAGTGCAACATGTTAAGAGGACTCAAACAATGTAAGAATGTCGTGAATTAATGCAATAAGAAGTAATAAAATTCTTTCAGTATTGTTGGATGTATTTTGAGTTTAGAGGGAAAACTTGAGTTTTCCCTCTTATTTGGCTTTGGTTTTATTCCCACATTAGATAGGAGAGGGGAGGTTTGACTGTATATATACTAACTCTTCCCATGCCTATTTTTATGAGTGTTGGGCAATGGGCCACATCCTCACACGCGCGCACAAACGCAGAACCGATCCGGGCCGGGTCGGGTTCGGGTGGCGCGCGCCCACGACCTGCGGACACGAATGCAGCTCGATTCAGTGGGGCTCTTGAACCTGAATTTTTTTTTTTTTCAATTTTTCAATTTTAATTTTTATTTAAAATTCTGTTAGATTTTTCGGGATTTTCTGTTCGGCTTTGACCCACTCTCTGGATCTGCTCGCGAACTGCACGAACGTGTGCAGATTTGGAGTGAGACTGTTTACAACGGATGAACTCTAAGAATTTATAAATAGCTTCTCGCAGTTCAGTCAGTTATCTGCAAAAAATACTACAACTTTCTGTCTCTCCCCCTCCATATTTCTTACTACAAAATCTGGTTTGGTTTTTGCTTATTTCTCCCAGGATTTCTTTTACATACGGGCAACGAATTTCCATCTTAGCAGAGGTTTAGCTCTTCGTCCTGAGCTGGATGCTGGTGATCTACCAAGGGTTTTTAATGCTAAGAGAGGAGGTTATTTTAAGGTCCGGACGAGGGACCGACCATCTATCTTCTAGGGCGTGCTTCTGTACGACTGTCACCTCAGGATAGCAAATTTAACTTTTCTTTTAATTGTTTTATATTAGTTACATGCTTAGGATAAGTAATTAATTTGATTAAAAATTTTTGTTTTAATTTGTTGCATGATTTAAGATTTAAGATTTAAAAATAGTGTTGTATACCCAACAGTATATACCTTGATAACTCCTTCACCTCGCTTTGGTGCAAGGCTTGAACAACATTGAAATCTAACTTGGCTAGCTCGAGCAAGCAGGACATCTTGTCCTCCTCCCTTTCATACACATCAATGTAGCGCCTTGCTTCTAACCTCGACATCAACCAATGTGATGGAGCATCAAGAGAATGCTTCACTTGCTCAACTAAATTGAAGTCCACATCTTCGCTTAAGCAATGCAGATGCCCCACACTGAACTCCTTAGCTTCCTCTAGTATCTTCTCCCCAGGAAGAGCTAGGGGCGTAGCTTCATATAACCTCAACAAACCCTTTATAGCATGGGTTAAACAATTCATGAATCCATCCCTGTCTCTGAACTTATTGAACGTACGTCTGTTTCAAAAAAAATGACATCTTAGGTCCTGAAAGATATAAATTTGAAGGTGAATATAAAAATGCATTTGATTAGATCCTAAAAGCACATTGTAACCATGTTGTCGAGGAGCCGAAATCCATGTGCAGTGTCATGCAACCCATAAAGAGAGTACTCAAGCTCGTTCTTATGAATACTTGAAAGTGCAACATCGATCTCCTTACTGAATTGGTAGGCACCCCTAGGTGTTGGATAGTATCGATGAGTTCAAGCTTAGCCAGTGGATCACCCGAAGCACGAAACAAACACTTCACCTCAAGCTTCAGCTCCTCAATCCATACTTGAACTCACCATGAGAATGCTAAGAGAAGTTAATTAACAAGGAGAATTAGACATTATAATATAGACTTGAGTAAATTACAAGGACTGGTTTCAGTCAGTGAGCTTACAGCAGCAGCATAAGACTCTGAGTCGATTCGATGAGCTGGTGATACCCATATCTTTTTGGGTCTATGAGGGTTAGAAGCAATAGGAACCCAAACTCTTATTTGCAATTTAAGAAATTATTCTATCAAAAAAATTTTGCTAAATGGCCTTTGCGGTCGCAATGTGTACATGTGCACACCTCTAGCAAACATGTGTGTGGTGTGAGTGTGAGCATAATGTACATTTGATGTATGTCGTGTGTGAGTGTAAGCATCTTGCAAAGCAAGTAAGATCATCATATGACATCTCTTCTTCAAGCTCGGAATCAGAATTTACCTCAAAGGGGTCATCCCTTGAACCATATAACACAGGTTTGAAGCATCACTTCCATCATCCGAGTCACTCTCCTTATGATGTGGTGTTTGTTCCCCAAGAGAGATGAGAGTGTTTCAAACTATAAAGCCGAATCAAGGTTAGAAACCCTAGATAAATGTTCATCATTTAGGGTTGATCTTAATGCGTGGATGGCTTTTACATTAGCCTCAAGATACTTGCCAATAGCACAATATGAATCTTTAATGGTGGCAAGATAAACATGAATACCTAAGACTTTTGGTACATGGACATCTTATCTTTTCAAGTTTGAAAGTCAAGAATGTCAAACGTGGGAGGTGTCATGAAATCCATGTGTATGTATGCAAATATTGTGATTAGCTAAAATAAAATCTTCAACTCTAAGTTGTTAGACCCAAATCAAAAGCACCAAACTCTGATACCAATTGTAAGTCACTTAGGGGGTAAATAGGTGACAAGCTAATCTAATGCAAGACTAATGCAAAATTAAAAACTATTTATGCAACCTAAAAACTATTAAGCTAACATACAACGTATAACCAAAGAGTGTAGCCGAATTCCCGGGGAAGGGCTCTAGACTATCTCCTCAAGATTTCTCTGGATAAAGAGTTGAGGTGCTACTGTGGCTCTCTTGGTTGAATACAAGTGTGAGCAAACAAACCCAAGCATTTATTCAATTAAGCACAAGATATATCAAGCATATAGAGATGAGACAATATAAGCATGCAAGATATAAAACACAAGTGTGTGAGAGAGAGAGAGAGAGATAAGCAATCGCAAACACGGGAAATTATTTTGAGATTTCAGCACACTTTCTCTACGTCCCCGCCTTCAAAACTATAAAGGATTTCCACTATAATAATCTTGCAAGATCACTCGATGCCCAACACCTACAACGAATTTACACTAGAACTCTTGAACTCACAAGTCTCTCACTTGTTCCTACAAGAGCAACACACGCAAGCACGCTTGCTTGCCGAGGCCGCACCTCTACAAATTCCCAATAAAGGAGGTGTAACACTTGTGATCACCGCTCTTGATCACCAAAAAAAAAACTCTCTCACAACAAAGATCCTATAGTATTAATATAGCATAGATGGCTCAAGCTTGTGTGAGAAAATAAGATAGACGTGGAGGAGAAAAATCTCATGAATACACTTTTGAAAATACAAGAGATTCACTCTTGAAAACTCTCATTTGGAAATGGAAATAAAGCTCTAAAAACTTGCTTGGAAACTCTGGAAAAGAGCTCTAGAAAACAGCCTTAAAATCTTACCCAAAAATCTGGCCAAAAGTCCCTTTTATAAAGGCATTATAAAACTAGCCGTTATAGGTCAGATTGGCCTATCAGTCGAACGACCAACGATCATTTTTCAGACCGTTGAAGTTGCCGATCGACCGCCCGGTCGACTGCACCCAGGTCTTGACCTGCTGGTCGATTACTCAGTCGACCGAGGCAAGAACCAGAGAGCACTGCTCTCTTGGTCGGTCGACCGGGGCCAGATCCAGACCGTCTCTCTGGATCGGTCGACCCTCCGATCAACCAGCCCTCAGGCCAGGGCAGTATGCACGTTTTGTCAACATCGATCAACCGCTCGGTCGACCGACCTCTGATTCGATCGACCCATCGGTCGACCGCCAGAAGCTCAGGTAGGGTTTTATAGAAACGAAAACTTGGTTGTTTGAAACCCTATAAATTCTAATAAAATACCATAAAATTCACAAAAATAAGTCTTATAAATACTTTGAAATATAAATATGTGTGAAGAAAAATCAACACATATTACAAATAATTTGAACTATTTTTACGATATAGAAATTTAGCCTTAAACCAAAACTATATTTTTTCAAAATCAAACTTCAAATTAAAAAATAATTTTTCCATAAATATAAAAAAAAGATATTTTTTAAACACTTTTGAAGTATAGTGTGTATGGATATGATCCAATACACATATAAGATGAAATATCTATGTTTTTGACAATAAACTCTAAACAAAGTTTTAATAAATACAAACTGAAAACCATAAACAAGAAACATCAAAATAAGTTTTTCTAAATAATATGAAGCATCAATTTGTATGGATGAAATCCAATAAACATATAAACTAAGTAAACTTGTTTTGATGAAATCTATTCATGAAACCAAAAGTTATATTTGTTGAAGCTCAAAACCAAACAGTATTTTCTAAAATTAAAATTATTTAACATAGAATGCTTTGAAATTTTTGTTTGTATATGTATAATGAGCTTGAGCAATCTACAACTAATCTATCATTTATATTTTATCTAAAATAAAATCTTAAAATTTACAAACATGACTCAAGTCTGAAAAATCTTCTCTTCATCTTGACTTGGTCCAGACCTTAATCCATGAGTTAGACTCCTCTTGAGTACTTGATGCGATCTTTATGAACGAGCTCTTAAATCAATGTGCTAACTTCAAAACTTGACTTCGAATCTTTTATTGAAACTAAATACCATTTAAGATCTTGATAGAAAATCTGAAACTAAATAAGGACAAGATCATTAGTACTATAAATACATGAGTTAATCATCATTAAAACTAGGGTGATGGGCCTTTGGGTCAACACTTAGTGGCTCAAAATAACCTCGGCCTGGTCCCACATAACCGTTCTCACATTCCGAGGAAGTAGTGTGAGAGGCACGCGCTTGAGCACGCGATAAAGAGGGAGCAGAAGGACAATTCCAACACGTGAGGCAGAAGGGCCATGTTCCCTGGAGTTCGTAGGCCGCAGAGGGTTGCGGCCACGCTGACGAACATGAATCCAAGCCATAGGAGCTGGCTTGTCATCATCAGCAACCACGAGGGCGTCAACAGGCGCCATAGCCAGATCCCATCAAAAGATTAAAACCTATTGGGTTGAGAAGAAGACATATTATTAGTCAGAGAGGGGGGAGGAGACTTACAATCAATCGAACGGTGACCGATACAGCTACAGGGAGGACAAAAAAGAGGAATATGTTCGTATTCGATGCGCTGTAAGAAGTCTGAGGTATCAATGCCTTCGAGCGCGACATCAGTGCCTAGAACAAGCGGTCTGCCGGAGTCTACCTAAACAACAACCCAAGCATACCCTCCTTTAGTCATCAGCGAAGTGGATTCATCCATTCTCACGAAGTGGCCCAACACAGATATGATGAGTTCAAGTGTGGGAGCATTCCACCACACTGTTGGTTGATTCGGCAGATGCATCCACAAAACAGTGTGAGGAAGATGATGGGGAGACGGTAAGAAGGACGGGGACCACGATTCGAGTGCCAAAGTGGCATCATTGACGACATAAGGCCCATCATTAAGAACATCTTGATCACCAGCCGAGTTAAACCGAAACAGGAAAAACCCAAAGTTCATCGGGATAATCTCCCAATCTCTCTCTGAAGACCATTTAGGAGCCAAGAGCCTAATACCTTATCAGTAGTTATAAACCTCCCAAGAAATTTTCCAATTAAAGAGAGCCTAAGGTTTGGACCCTTCTTCCATGAGACTCAACGGAACCCTAATTGGATTAGGGAAGCAGCACCGAAGACAACTGATTTCATCAGGGGTAAACAGTGGAGGGGAGAGAGGCTTGGGCTTTAGAATAGCCATATAGAAGGACGATGGGCCAGCATCAGGAGGCACGATGTCGATCAGAGGGGTCCGGAGGAGGGAAGAGTTGGTTTGGGGGGAGGAGAGGAATTTTCGAGAGACATCCTCACCCACGAATGTGAACTACTTGAAGCAGACCCAAAAATTCCTAGCTTATTTGGCACTAAATGAAACACTTCTTTATGGGCCTATTTGGCCCATAAATAATTTTCGAAAAAAACTTGCCCAATATGGAAGAAAATATTTCCAAACTCCACTTGTGTAGGATCTACATGTTTAGATTTCTAAATTTTTCATAAAAAGATAGTCAGTAAAATAAGCAGTACATATGTAATAGAAGTGAAATGAATAATATACACCATAAAGTAAAATACACATAGCAATAAGTGAGTAATATACATTAAGTATATTATACATATGTAATAGAAGTGAAATAAATAATATACGTCATAAAGTAAAATACACATTGTAATTTGTGAGTAATATACAATAAGTATATTGTAAAAATAAAATTCACATTTATTTATAATAGTATATGACGAGAAACATCTTGAGAATTTGGGGAGGAAAAAAACTTAGAATGTCAACGGGAAAGATGTGAAAGGAATTAACAATGGTTCGAAAGATATAAATAGATGTAGAATTTAAATGATAAGAGTTAAATTGTCAAAAACAATGTAAGTTATATCTGAAAAATGACTAATAAATACATATTTTAAAAATTAATGTACTAAAAAAATAGTCAAACGGTGTCTGGGTCAAAATAGATATATTTAGATAACATCGCTTTGTTCTTTTTGTGTGAGGTAAAAAGGAACTAAAGTGGTTTACAAATAATTATATTTTACTATTTATTTAATGAAATAAATCACCACTTTTTGACTTTTCAAACTTTCTGTTATTTTATTTTTTCCCCTAGAATTTAACATTTGTCAGATATTCTTGTGTTTTAAGTCATCCATGAGTTGAAAATGTAAATACTGATTTATTGAGGTTTTGATAATACAAGAAGTGTTTTCTTTTTATATAATTCCCGAGGTTTTGATAATACAAGGAGTTTTTTTTTAATAATTCCCATTCTTTTCTCAAACAAACAGGAAAAGAGAGAATTTGGATTCTAAAATCAATAAGTTCGAGTCTAGCCAACGGCCTATCTGTTTCCTTATGCAATTGTTTCACTTGTGGTTTCAGTTTCTCAATCTGTATGTTAATTAACGATCCTTAGAGAGCAGAAAGGGGAGGATTCGCATGAAGTGAGTTCTTGGATTAATGATCATTTGGTTTCGACTAATATTCAATTTACATTTTGACGCTTAGATTGTATTTCTCTGTATTTTATTCTCCTATATTTTACAACCAGATAGATGAGTTATACCCATACTGTTTCCAACAAAAGGAATCAAATATTTATGTGTTTTGAGCAGGAAACCAAACAACAACAATTTACAAACTACGCCAGCAGGAAACCAAACAACAACAATTTACAAACGACGCCATTAACACTTATACTGACCAAATGCCTACCCTGAGTGAATACATAGGGCCTGTTTGTTTTGTCGCAAAGCGTTGCAAGTCGTAAATCGTAAAATGAGAATGAAAAAAGTGAACTGTAACAGAGAAAATATATTGTGTTTTATAGTGTTTGATTGATAAAGTGAAACTGTAAATGGAAAAGTATATTGTGTTTTACGGTGTTTGGTTGGTAATGTAAAAGTGTAAGTGGAAAAATTGACCACAAATTAACTGTAGCAGTGATTTAAATATTATAAATACTATTAAATGAAATATACTATTTAAAATTAAATTGTATTAGTAAATTTGAGGTAAAATATTATAATTTTAATATTTTAATTATAACAATAATATTAATAAAATATTAGTAAATATTACTAAAATATTAACTAAATAAATAATTATAAAATTTTAAGAAAATCTAAAGAACATTAATAAAATTTTAAGAATACTAATAAAAAATAAATATTGAAAAATCCTTAAAAAATTATAAAATATAGTTATATATTATAATATTATAAAAATGTAAAATTAATAAAGTAAATATAATTAAAAATTTAATAATAAATTATTATTATAATATTATTATAATGAATTATTATTACAATATTAACATAATAAAAAATTAATATAATAATAAAGTATATTATAATAATAATAAAGTAATTATTTATATTAAGAAATAAATTAAATATATAATAATTTTATATTAAAGCATATTATTGTTATATTAATAAAATATTAAATCTAAATAAAATATTAAGAAAATTGGTTATTAATAAAATAATAAAGTATTAAATACCAATATTAAATAAAAATATTAAATTAAAATAATAAAATATTAAATATTAAAACAATATTAAAAATAATAAAAAACTAAAAAGTACAAATATAAAATAATTAGATAAGAAATTAAACACTATTAAAAATATTAAATATTTAATAATATTAAATTATATTTGATTATCAAGTAAGTGCTTTGGACTGTAAGTGTATTACAAGTGGGATTTACATGACCACGAAATTAGCTGTAGCAGTTGCAAGACCTGCAATAGATGCATCCCATACTACGCCTATCATATGTGTCAATTGAAGTCCTAAATTATTGAAACTGATTGGTTGGAGACATTCATTTTCTTGTCTGCATCACCAACAAAAGGAATAAAAATATAACTTCTATGGTTCAAGAAAGCTAACCTTGTTGAACAGGCGCAAATTGCGGGCTGCGGACTTGTGAACAGGGAAGGGGCTGTGGAAGCAATAATAGGCTTGAGTTTCACAGACAATATCAGAGGGATATTCAATTCTTTGTTTCATATCCCAGTTTGAGGGAGAGGAGGAGCATTTTATAGGTGGGGAGACTCGGAATTTGCCAATCTGGTCACGTGTTTGGCACTAGTGATCTGGGCTGGCCGGAAACAGAAGATTTTGTCGGCATCCTCGACATTTTAACACAACATGTGTGCGATATCCGACATTAATAGAGCATGAGGACCACCTGTATCCATCATGCACATGATAAAGGGATGATCCCCGGCCTTAAAATTTTGGGCTTTAAATCTTGTCTCAAACATTTAGGTGGGTCCAAGAATATTCATAAATTAACCCAAAAAAAAAAAAAAACTAGATGTTTACGTGTGACACGCCCCAATGTCCAATGCTGGGATATGGGTTGGGGCTCAAGGTATGTTCTAGCTCTGGTCCTGTAATATTTGGGTTCCAATTCACTCGATCGGAAATGTCATTGTTGTTAAATGGTAAAGTCTCTTTATAGTAAATAAGAGGTGAGATTCAAATTCAGCTTGCTTCAAGTTGGTATCTATTTTTTAAGAAAAAGATTAACTAACCCTAGCCCCTACTCCGGAGATTTGGTGCTAGGCCTAAAACATGCATCTGAGTGGGTTCTGAGAATATTTAGAAATTAAAAAATAATAATGTTTTTTGTTTACATCTTTAGACATACAAATTCTCGATCCGGCCGGAAGTAGTGAGTTGGCTAGATTATGTCTTTAAACATACAAATTCTCGATCCGGCCATTTGATCATGATCTAAACATTAAAAAACCACTGCAAACTAATTTTTGTTAGGTTTCAAATGTTCTACATTGTTAAACTAACCAACTCACTATTTAGGCCGTCCTGTTTTTTCCTACTAGTTGCATGGGAAAAAAATATTCAAAACACTTGATTTTTTATTTATAGATATTTGAAATAATATAGATCAATTTCAATGAAGTAGATCTTGTATTCAAATGTCAGATATTGGTATTTGAGTGAGAAGGATTCGGCATCGAATCCTTGCCAGAATGACACAAGTCTCTCTCTCTCTCTCTCTCTCTCTCTCTCTCTCTATATATATATATTATATTATATATATATATATATATATATATATATATATACACTTATGTAGTTATTTGGTCAAAAAATAGCGCGAAGTAAAATTTCTTCGAGTGGATGAAAAATTACAACGGAATAATTTCAATTAAAAAATGGGAGAAAATAACTAGTTCTCCCTTTGTTTAGGGATAGGATCTTCGTTTGGCGATGGAGAGTGATTATTATTCTCTGTTGACCGGCCAAATAACAATCTTCTCTTTGGGATGCTCTCGAAAGTAATCAGAAAGGAGCTCTGTTTTTAACACACTAAGTGTTCAGAGTGAATTGATTTCTCCTTTTATCTCTCTGGACCTTTGAAAAAGTAAAAGGAAAGTAAGAAGCTTTAAACTTGAGAATTCTCAGCTCTCAATCTTTAAAATTTTCTCTCTCTTCTCTGGCTTCCAAAAGTCCTTTCCTGGTCTCCTCCCCCTTTCATCATAGCTCTCGAAGCTATTTATAGGGAGTCATAGGGTATTATTGTCCCATAAAATCTCTCCATATTGGGGATTAACTCTCACATTATATGGGGAGCTAATTGACCCAGTAATAAGACTCAGTTATAACAAAAACGCGGGTCTCATAGTGAACGCGGACCTCGCGTTTATGTAGACGCGGGTGTCTCAGTCAAAAAGCGGTGTTGTATTTGAAGTGAAGCGCAGAGTTGCTCAGACCTACGCTTGAAATAGGACGCGGAGTTGCTCAGACCCGTGTGGGACATGGAGTTACTCAGACTTACGTGAGATAGGACGCGAATTTACTCAGACCCGCGTTTGAAATGAGACGCGGGCTTTCTCAAACCCGTGTGAGACACGGAGTTCCTCAAACCCACGTCGAAGTCAGTGTTTCCCTTTGGACGCGAGATCCGCGTTTTAGTTGAAACATGACCTTCACGTTGAAGTGAGTTTCGCATCTGATGACTTATCTTTAATGATTTTTAGACAGACCACAGTAGTTCCAGAAGGATTCGAGCCCGAAACCTTTTCTACTCAAATACCGACATCCGACATCCGAATACAAGATCCATTCCATTGAAGTTGATCTATATTATTTCAAGTATTTATAAACCAAAAATTAAATATTTAAATACTTGCCCATCCATCAAGTATTTAAAATCTTTGAGCCTATTTGCTAATTCTCCTTGTTGATTTGGATGGTATATTTTTTAACTTTAGCAAGTGTTAAATATTATTCTAAAAAGCCTGCTAAAGCTCCGCTTAAACCCCTACTTTCACTATGTATTCTTACTTACGTTTAGCCTATCATATAAACTTATTTGTAAAATTTAAATTGTTAATCCTATTATAACGGAATTTTTTAAGGTGGCCGTACGTCCACAATGTGTACAAGCGTATACGTAAGCATACAAATCATGTGTGTGAGCATGATGAGCATGTGCATGCTGAGATTTGTGTGCATGCATAGGTGGAGCATATTTCTTGCAAAACATGAATTCCAATCTTTTGTGATCCATGTCACAATGGCTCAAGGTGGAGCCCAAACAATCTACATTTTTCTTCAAAATACAAATATAATTTTCAGTGATTGAAGAAGAAGTGGTGCATGCAACATGTTTATCATTAAGTAGATGGAGCATTAGAAATATGACAAACATGAGAAAAAAAATTATTTTTAAAAGAAATATTTTTCCTTGAAACTAAATCCAATTCTTTTGAAATTAAAATAATTTTGTTTTACAAAACATCATTTTCTTTTAAAACAAATCTAGTTTTGAAGACAAACCTCATTTTTCTTCAAAACAAGATCAAAAATCATTTTTATTTTTCAAAAGTTCATTTTCTTTCAGGGCAAGGTCAAGTTGGAATTTTATTGAGTCCCTTTTATTAGAAACCTCAACCTTCTCTTACAAAATCATATCAAGTTTAGAAAATAATTTTTATTTTCTTCTTTTAGTTTAAAACATTTTTTTTCAAAAGTTTATATTTATTTTACAAGTTTTCACAAAATATTGAAAGTTCTTCATTTAAAGCATGGGCATCCATAACATTATCATCACATGAAGAATTAGTACTATCATCTAGTTTAGTGTCCGATTTTACCTCAAGGGAGTCAACCCTTTGGACCATGAATCAAGCTTGGTATCCCTACTATATTCCTTCTTCACATAGTTTGTCACTTGTAGCTCGGAAGAGGTCAATGTGCTCCATACTGCAAAAGCGGAATCAAAATGAGAAATAATGGAAAGATGTTCTTTGCTAAGTGTGTGTTGTTATGCCCCACGTCTCAAAATACATGAAAACGGAGTCGCGATGAGAGTCGGCGACGTATATATGCGAGAAAAATACCTCATGCGCATATGCAAAGCCTAAATAACCTGAACAAGCTGTAAAGTCTACTATAATAAATCAATATCACTACAATTTGACATATAAATATCTAACACAATGATAGCAGATGAATTAAGGAAAGAAATGACAACTGGACATGATATAGATAGAATCAGGAATAACTTAAATAAAACAACAAGAATGCCTATAATCAAGAAGAGAGGGACTCCTACTCCTCAAGATACGTGTAATCCTCTCTAAATAGCCGATCAGTAATAAATAGCCACAGATCTGGATATGCAAATTCAGGAAGTCAAACTCCTAGTGAATGTGTGAGAATAAACTGGAAAGTGCATGTGCATATAACATGTGAGCAGAAAAAGAAATATATATATGAGAATAAGAAATGACACGAACAAAGTAAATAAACAGTAATATGGATAGCACACAATAGAGTATGTGTCAAGTATACAATCAGGTATCAGGAGTCTATCATAGTCTATATATCAGGTGGATACAGTCAGTCGATACTAGAGTCAAAAGTCTGATCATGTTAGATGTATCATTGGGTATCCAACATACATACATACATACATGCATACATACATACATACATACATACATACATACATACATATATATATATTATATATATATATATTATATATATATATATTATATATATATATATATATACAGGCAAAGACAATCAATTACAGTACCTTATTATTTATTATGTCAGCGAATGCTAATTTTCACCTGTAATAGACGCATCCATCACCTATCACACATGTCAATCGGGATTCTAAGTTATTGAAACTGATCGATTGGAGATATTGTCCACGCTTTAGGTGAGTCCTGTACATATCCGGAACTACGGTCTAGACTCCTGATGCGGACCAGGCCCTACCGCTAGATAGTCAGGAACATATATAACATGAATAAGAACAGGACGGGGTGCCAATCACTCTCCAAAAATCCTACAGTGGAACCCTCTTTCGGCTGTGCAACCTATATCTTAGCTCTACTCAAAATACAGATGTTGTCTCCTCCATCAATTTTTTTCAATCTCAGTGTAAGTTGTTTAATGTTATGTTATTAATGTATCAAGATTATTTAATGTGCATGTAACTTAGATCACTGGGATAACTCGGTGATAGTCACGGTAACCACACCTACATGTGTAATCAGATACCGGTATACAGGATATATAATGTCAGTGAACAGGATACCTGTATAACAGGACATGTAACAAGTACAACATGAGGGTGTTGTTACCGTATACAATATTTTCCTAGCAATTATGGTAACATGAACAATATAGTTATCAGGTAAATGTCATGTATAATCAGTCAAGTTCTTCAGGTAAATCATGATATTCAGAATAAGTAATGACCTGATGGCATTAATAGAATATCTGGGCAAAATATTTAATCAACTCAGATCCTCAAAGTCACCGATATATCCAGTCGCAATATATAAAATACATACTCATCTATATCCAACCAATCATCCTATCCAATCTTATTAAGACCATCATACACTCACTTCCATTAAGTTCAACACAAGATCCAGAAATCGAAGTAACTAGTCAATTATGTATATACATGCCATAAGGCAAGTCAAACCAATCTACGCCTACTTCTCAACCAATATGGAACCTAAGATGCCTCTACATCTGATAATCAACATCAGCAAGACATCAATACTCAAACAGTATAATCAGGGGTAAAATAGGGAATACTCACAACTACGGATCCAACTACATCAATCTCATCAGAACACTGATCAAAATCCTTTGAAACGAACACCAATCCTCATGTCAATCAATTTTAACTCTAACTAAGTCCATATCAGTTCAAGTATCAGAAGATCAGTCTTTTAATAAGATAACTTCATATATAATACACTCTCAGAATATAATGAAGCCTTATCTAACTTATCATCAGGTACATGAATATCAAGTCTGATAAATACTCAACATAAAATATGAATCCTTAATCTCAATCATGAGCCAATCAACCTCAAGATCAATTAAGTTATATTCTAAGATTTATCACAACTAAATCTGAATCTGAAACGTTTACACATGAAATGACATAAGTCCCATATCACAATACTAAGATCCAAACATATACATATGATGCTCAATATCAATAAGGTAACATAAAAAACTACAAAGTACTCCAATACCACTAAACTTATAAGAAACTAATACCTGACAATCTAGCCCTCATCAGCTCACCAATCAATCAACATGTAATTATTTTGTACAATTCAATTCACCAAATAATTGTCCGATAAATACTACACATGAGTGATGCATCTGTCCTTAAATATAAATTAGATCAGTCAATCTATAGATATAAATAAGTCACGGTTCAAGGTTATACCACAACTAGTTCTAAGCCAATAACGTCAAACAACTAACACATGAAAAGATACTGAATGACACTCAAGTAAGCTATATAATAAAAGTGAACACTCACTAGTACCACTGAAATGATGCAGGTAATTATACTAGTATAATAAAGTAAATGGTCCAATGAAATAAAACAAGCAACACATATATATAATTCTGATAATGGTGAATGAGGAAAATAATACTCACAAATCATCTCAGAAAAATTTAGTAGCATAATTACATAACAAAATAAAATCATTTATCATAAAATCCTTACTGAAGAAGAAAAAGAACACTCACCTGAACTCAATTCCAAGTCAAAACTCTAAAATTATAAGGCCCCGATAAATCTACATGGTTCATTTCAACAGAAATTGTTAGATTTTTAAAAGAATATTTTACTTGAGAGTTATAAGGGTTTTAATCTTAATTAATTAGTTTAGGGGTTAGGTATATGACTCTCTGGGTCTAATGAATTTAATAAGTTTAATTTAAACTAATTTCTAATTTTTGTTCAATTTTTAATAGACTTTAAACTATTAAAATACTTAACGGATCTGAATTTACCATTCATGTAAAATTTAAAGGGGTAATCTAATTCAATTTATGTTGCTATTTCTCTGAAAATTTTATCATAAAACGTATAAGTATTGTAGATTATTATTTATATTTTTCTCTATTTTTTGATACTTTAACTAATTATTTTTATTGTGCAAATTCTCCTTTCTTTCTTTCTTTCTTTTTTTTTTTTTTTTATACATATGTCTAGCGGCCCAGGCCCAGCCCAGACCGAGGCCAGACTAGGCTAGGCTCAAGCCTAGTCTAAAAATTTCTTTTTTTTTTTAACAGGGCCCAAAGGCCCTGTGCTATGGCCTGTCCCGGTCCAGGCCAGGCCCGGCCCGGGTCAGCCCAAGCCATGCCGACCTTGGCCCAGCGGGGCCAGGCCTGTTCGTCTGGCCTGCAAAATTTTTTTTTTGGATTTTGGTGTGGGAAAGACTTAGTTGTAAAAATTCAGAAAAAATATGTAAATTTTGATGTGGGTTGGTACATTCTCATGTATGTTTTAGTTGGATTTGTAGTTGAGTTTTGATGTATAAAAATTCATGAATAATCATGGCATAAACATGATTTTTAATAACTTATTTAAATCAAATAAATTTTGAGAAGATAAATTACTTACTTGGATTTGATCTCCTAACATGTTTCTCAATTTCTGCACTTTGAGTTTCCTTTTCGTTCATGCTTCGCTTGAGGAGAAAAGAAAAAAGGAGGTGGGTCATGATTTTTCGTTTTGGAGGTAGAAAAAGAAGTACTTTAGGCTTTTTCTAGATTATTAGGAATTTTAAAATTCAGAAGTTCAGTTGGGTTCAAACTGCTTGACTTAGTAGTTTAGGATAAAATTAATTAAGGTTATAATTTTAAAAATAATATTTATATTTGAATAAGTTAGGATTAGATATAATTTTGGTAGGATTTAGATTAGGATTATACTAAATTTATGATTTTGTTTGCTTGGATAATGATTTGATTAGATAGAATTTGGATTAGGTAGTTATGACCTAGGATTGAATTAAGATAAGATTATGGGATTGGGTTTTGGGTTTTAGGTTATTGAGTTAGTGGGGTTTCTGGTTTAGATAAATAGGTATGGGAAAAAGAATCAAGGAGGAAAAATAATAATTTCGGCAATAATTTTAATAATAACAATGATGATAAATAATAATAATTAACGATATAATAATAGAAATAAATAATAATTATTAAAATACTAATAATAATCAACAACAATAATACCAATACATAATAATAATATTAATAACAATAATAGTTAATAATAATTAAAATAACCATAAAAATAGAAATAATAATTATAATCATAATGAAACACTTAATACTAAGAATAACAAATAATAATAAAATAATCAGTAAAATAAAATAAATGCTTTAGAAAAATAAAAAATACAATATTATAGAACAGGGATATTACATTTTATCCACCTTATAAAAAATTTCGTCCTCAAAATTTCGATAAAGTAGGGAATGATAGAATCAAATTAAGAGAGAAGATAAAACTTCCACGCCGCTTCTCACTACATTATGGGTCCATCACGCTTCCGCTACGCGCTCTGATATCTATTACCGACTTCAACATGGAGTGGTCAAACTAAGGAGATAAAATTAGGAAAATAGATCGGAAAGAAAAATAAGAATCAAAATAGAACCAAGATTACTCTAAAAGAAGAGTTAGAATTAGGGATATCAAACGATTCAAGAGATGAATTCAAAGGGGAGGACGATCAATTCTCAAGTGGACTCAGTATCATCATGTGAATAGTATACATTTATTACAGTGTAAATATAACTGTCTCAAGTTACAGGTATGTCAAACTTGGCTCTGATACCAAGAAAACTCTGTCGCGCCCTGATTGAGGTACAACCTGCACAAAAAATACGAGATTATAGAACTTAAGAAAGAATATGTGCAAGTGCTCAATTCTTCCGCTATAGCAAGTGGCTATGCGGGTCGTGATCCACAAGGAGGGTTTGCGATGGAAGCTTTACAGTTCTTTATTGAAATCGTTAAGAAAATAAGCGAAAGTTCTTCTCTATTTTATGTTATGAAAAAGAAAAAGAAAGTTAATGGTTAAAGTTAAGAAGAAAGCGAGAGATGAAGAAGATGGAAAATCAGAAAACGATGAAAAGCGACTATGTACAATGAAGTGGAGAAGAAAGAGTTTGAGGAGGTGTTGATCTATACATAAGAAGTAAAAGAAAGGAGAGAGAGAAAAGTAAAGAAATACTTACCTAGGTTGAGTGTTGACTTACTTGGAAACCTTTTTGCAAGTTCTACCTTTTTGCTTCGGAGGCGTTCAACGCATAGATCATAAACTCGAGCTCGGTCCCCGTGCACATTATATCGTCAAGCATAAGAAGAACGAAGTGATGCGGAGCTTGGAAGAGGAGAACGTCTTCATGAACTATCGCTGGCTCTCACGTAGCTTAGTTATACTTGCTTTGGAATTCATTTGTACACTCAACAACAACAACAAGGTAAAGTAGAAGAGGAAGACGAAACAAAAGAAAATACAAACATAAAAAGAACTTTTACCTTTATCAATTGCAGAGACAATGGAAGAAAGGAGGAGGGTACATCGTCGGTGTCACTCTCAACTTCAGCCTCTCTCTCTTACTTACATGAATCTTCTTCTACCCTAAGTTACATACAAATTACATAACAAGAAAAGAAAAACCTAAACTACAAAGAATTAAAACTAGGCTAAATCCTAATCTGCCTTGACGTCCAATTTTCAGCGCAGATAATGGCCTTTTATAGGCATAAACCCAACAACCAGAATCCCGGGGAGGTCGGGGGCCATTTCGTCCGCGGCCAGGGTGTGGCCAGATGGCCACACCCTGTTGGTGGGTCATCCATGGAGTTGTTTCTGCCTTTATCCTTTATTGGTTTTGTCGTTTGAGCTCTGGATTCTGACGAAATGGCCTTGGATTCTTGGCTTTAACCGATCGATTCTGAGAGGATTCTTCTCAACCGGTTTCAACCTCTTGATTTTGCCCTGATTTTATGTGTACGAATTAATTCTGATTTAATTCAGAATTCTGGTGGGCTTTTAGGCTCATTTCTCTTCATCTCCTTAAGGATTGGGCCTGCAAATAAATTAAACAAATAATTAGGATAATGCAGGCTTTTATTCTAAAATAAGTATGAAAATGTAACATTAAATATGCAACATTAGTGACCAATCACACCCCCATACCTATCTTTTGCTCGTCCTCGAGCAAAACAACTAAACTATACTAGAGATTATTAGACCATTTTCGCAGGTCGCGCGATTGCACTGAGCATGTGCAACAAGCCGTTAAACCTCTAGGTTCCCCCTAGAGGACAAGTTTTGTCTCGTGAGGGTTTTCAGCGGATTATACCCACAAATCCATAAAGAAAAGAAATAGAGAGTTAGTATTTTCGAAAAGCATTTTGAAAGAGAAAAATATTTGAAATATGATTGTAAGATCTAAGCAACATATAAGTTATAGGAAAGCCGAATTTTCAATTCCTAAACTTAGTCTCTATTCAAAATTTGTTATCAATCAAAGTAAGGAGTCAAATTGTGCTTCTCTTCTAGTCTATTACTTTACCCTAAGTCATATGCACCTTGTGAATGTGAAAATTTTGACTAAGGGTTCATTAACTCTAACTCTTATGCCTTATTTATTTTTATATATATACTTTTTTTTGGTGGTATTATTCCTTAGTTTTATTAGGCTTTCTTATCTGCCCATGTAACGAGCCTTTAATCGATGACTCCCAAACCAGACGGTCTTAGGGCACCAGGTGAGAAGATACCCCTAGGACTTAAGGACTCGAGCAAACAAGGCCACAAAACTAAGGATTTTATTATATGAACCTCTTTTAGGCGTGAATACTTCTGCTTTATTAGGCACAAATACCCAGCTTAATCAGAGGATTTTTCTTTTCAAACTTATCTAATCATCTTTCGCATAAATACCAAGGCTTGCTTAGGCCAAAGCACCTAGCTAGTCAATAATTAGACTTTTTTTTCAAACTCATCTAATTATCTTTTGAATAAATACTAAGGCTTTCTTAGGCCAAAGCACCTAGCTAATCAATAATTAGATTTGTTTATATATATATATATATTTTATAAGGCATAAGAATCTTTGTTTTTGAACCCTAAGTGTGTAAGTGTATGACGTGTGCATATTTCATCAAGGTAAAGATCAAGACCAAATTACTTTGACAAATTATCTTCCTAACTCTAAAAATCAAACAAATAATCTTATTTTGACCAAGTATAAGAAATCCTAATTTGGATTTTCCTATTCCTTAAAATTAACTTAATTTCTTACAAAAATAAGTCAAAATATTGTTTCTATTTTTCAAAAAGTTTTTTTTTAAAAGTAAAGAAAAATGTTATTATTATTTTTTTTAAAGAAAAAGAAAAGTTATGTTAGACCCTCCCCCACACCTATCTCATGCATTGTCCTCAATGTATGAATTAATGCATAGGTGCATGAAAAAGAAGAAAGGAAGGAAAATGGTTACCTTAAGGTGGTGGTTCCGGTGGTGGTCTGATTGGTCCACGAACATGGCCCAATCAACTTTTCTTGGGTCTCGGAGGAACCCACCAGAAATTACTTTAATATAACCCACTAAAAAGATGTATCCATAAAAGATCTTTATTAAGTATTTGACCCCATCTAATTTCCATATTCCATAACTAATTTCGGAGTCAAATTTGTCAACCACCTCGTCCCAGAATGGAGTATGAAATGATAGAACGGTTGACTTGGACTCAGGAAGGACAGGAACTAATACCGACTCAGGAAGGTGACTTAAGTCAAGTAAAGGTTCAGGAGTCGAAATAGGTTCAGAAATTGGGTCCAAGTCAAGAAGTTGAAACTCCAGTCCACCTGTATTTTCCAACAATGGAATGTGACCTAATATGGGTGATTCCAGTTCAGGAATGATAGGTGGGGAATCAAAACTGACTCTAGAATATTATTCAAGTTTGGTAATAAAACAGGAGTCAATATTGATTCAGAAAGTTGAACTGGATCACATATGTGAGAATCTAGGTCACATATCTCATTGAGTTCAATATTAAAAAATGGAGAACTTGCCAATTTATCCATGGGATTTTCAAAATTGTAAAGTTGGTCAAGTTCAACATGATCCTCAAAGATGGGTGATTCAATTTCTTTATGAATTGGTACAGGATCCAATGTTGACTCCGGGAAAAGATTGAAGTCAGGTGAAGATACGGAGTCATAATCGAATCAGGAAATAGAATTGAATCACTAAGTTGGGGTTCAGGATCATAATCGTTTTCAAGTTCTATTTCAGGAAAAGGTAAACTAGCCAAACTATCAATATCATTTGGAGTTTGGGTAAGTTCAAATGGTTGTGCTGAAATGGAATCTTGATTTCCAAAACTACATGACTCTTCGGCTCTAACAGAATAGTTAGTGACATCAGGACGTGGGAACGTAGAGATTCGACCATCATATCTATGTCATGATTACGAGTGTTTTGAGCCTGAGTCATGGCTTCAAGCATCTTTTCATAGTTGATAGGTTCATTATTTTGATGAAAAGATGAAGAATTGTCTTGGAAATGGTAGTAAAATTGTGAGTCCATCAGATTTTGGGATTTGTGTTTGGACTCACGCATACTCATTTCCATAATTGATAGTTTCCTATTTTGGACGGGTGGAACTGAGTATGAATCTTGAACATAATGTGGACTGGGTGGAGAAGGAGGGCAAGGTGGTTGGAAATTATGCTCGGGGGAGGTGAATCCTTACTGACTCGGTGAAGAGTTGAAATCATTATGGAAATTATAGTTATTTGATGGGGGGTATGGGTTATATTGATTCGGATAAGAACAATCCGCACACTAGGTTGGTTAAAGTCATGATATGCCGGGTTGGTAATATCCGAAAATGAACTTGGTGTGTAATATGGATTATTAAAGTTGAAAGAATTATTATTATAAGCCTATCACACAATAGAATACACACAAAAAGAAAGATAAGCAAACAAATAAACAAACAAGAAAGAAAAAATGCTAACCTAAGTTAGGGTGGACCTAGACCTAGACGACTCCTAACTGGTTTGACTGTCCACGGGAGGTTTAATGTAGACTTTGACCACAAGCTAATCAGCCAGGTCAGGGCAAGGTTGGTGGGAGGTTTTCCGTCAAAAGACGTTCCTTAATTAAATAACCACCAACCTTCGGGCTTTCGGCCCTTAATCCCTTTCCTAGACACTGATTTGGCAAGAGTCAAGTTCCAACACCTTTCCCCCTTAGGATAATCTCCTAATTGAGTCCGAGATGTCCCTAGGCCAACGTCTACTCATTTTAAGTTAGGCTTGGGTTAGTGAGTGCTTGGAATGTGATTTTTGGGCTAAGGAATGGTGATTAAATCCCCACCTTATCTTGTTATGGGTTAGTGCCCTTAAAATAATTTTGTGCAAGTGTACAAGATATGTAAATAGGAATCACTTAAAGCGATCAAGAAGTGAGTCCTATGCTAAATGCAATGCATACGTACCTTGCTCCAGCACTCTTCAACAGTAAAAAATAAAGGAATTAAAAAGACACGTGCCTAAAATGCAAATGTCTAATCAATTTTTTTTATCTTTTCAACAAATATTTTACTGTTGATTATTAGCAGGCTTATGTTATGGCATATAAGAAAAATTAAAGTTGCAGCAAACTGGAATTTGTAAACTAAGCAGCCCTGCAAAAAGCTGTTAGTAGTCAACTCGTCCTTGCCGCGGATCCGCGGCTTTTGCCATGGAAACGCGGCAATTCAGAGGGCCCTTGGTCTCTGCTTTTTGGAGCAGAGGCCCAAGGCCACTTGTATGTCACTGCAATAATAATTTTCTGCTTTTCTTGCCCTGTAACCTGCAACAGAGAAGAAAATTCGTTTAGTTCTAAAAAATTTGCAATAAAATTCAGATTTCAATAAAAACCGTTTTACCCTCCCCGGCAACGGCGCCAAAATTTGATTGAGGTACAACCTGCACAAAAAATACGAGATTATAGAACTTAAGAAAGAATATGTGCAAGTGCTCAATTCTTCCGCTATAGCAAGTGGCTATGCGGGTCGTGATCCACAAGGAGGGTTTGCGATGGAAGCTTTATAGTTCTTTATTGAAATCGTTAAGAAAATAAGCGAAAGTTCTTCTCTGTTTTATGTTATGAAAAAGAAAAAGAAAGTTAATGGTTAAAGTTAAGAAGAAAGCGAGAGATGAAGAAGATGGAAAATCAGAAAACGATGAAAAGCGACTATGTACAATGAAGTGGAGAAGAAAGAGTTTGAGGAGGTGTTGATCTATACATAAGAAGTAAAAGAAAAGAGAGAGAGAAAAGTAAAGAAATACTTACCTAGGTTGAGTGTTGACTTACTTGGAAACCTTTTTGCAAGTTCTACCTTTTTACTTCGGAGGCGTTCAACGCATAGATCATAAACTCGAGCTCGGTCCCCGTGCACATTATATCGTCAAGCATAAGAAGAACGAAGTGATGCGGAGCTTGGAAGAGGAGAACGTCTTCATGAACTATCGCTGGCTCTCACGTAGCTTAGTTATACTTGCTTTGGAATTCACTTGTACACTCAACAACAACAATCAAGGTAAAGTAGAAGAGGAAGACGAAACAAAAGAAAATACAAACATAAAAAGAACTTTTACTTTTATCAATTGCAGAGACAATGGAAGAAAGGAGGAGGGTACATCGTCGGTGTCACTCTCAACTTCAGCCTCTCTCTCTTACTTACATGAATCTTCTTCTACCCTAAGTTACATACAAATTACATAACAAGAAAAGAAAAACCTAAACTACAAAGAATTAAAACTAGGCTAAATCCTAATCTGCCTTGACGTCCAATTTTCAGCGCAGATAATGTCCTTTTATAGGCATAAACCCAACAACCAGAATCCCAGGGAGGTCGGGGGAGCAAACGCTCCCCCTAACTCCCCAACAAAGCCGCGGAAACGTGGCCCAATCCGCTTTTCCGCGGCCAGGGTGTGGCCAGATGGCCACACCCTGTTGGTGGGTCATCCATGGAGTTGTTTCTGCCTTTATCCTTTGTTGGTTTTGTCGTTTGAGCTCCGGATTCTGACGAAATGGCCTTGGATTCTTGGCTTTAACCGATCGATTCTGAGAGGATTCTTCTCAACCGGTTTCAACCTCTTGATTTTGCCCTGATTTTATGTGTACGAATTAACTCTGATTTAATTCAGAATTCTGGTGGGCTTTTGGGCTCATTTCTCTTCATCTCCTTAAGGATTGGGCCTGCAAATAAATTAAACAAATAATTAGGACAATGCAGGCTTTTATTCTAAAATAAGTATGAAAATGTAACATTAAATATGCAACATTAGTGACCAATCACGCCCCGCTTCCCAAAATGCATGAAAACGGAGTCGCGATGAGAGTCGGTGACGTGTGTACGCGAGAAAAATACCCCACGCACATACTCTAAGCTTAAAGTAATCTGAACAAGCTATAAAATCTACTATAATAAATTAATATCACTGCAATATAACATATAAATATCTAACACAATGTTAGCAGATGAATAAATGAAAAAAATGGCAGCTGAACACGATATAGATAGAATTAAGAAATAACTTAAATAAAAAGGCAAGAATACCTATAATCAAGAAAAGAGGGACTCCTACTCCTCAAGATGCGTGTAATCCTCTCCAAATACCTGATCAGTAATAAATAGCAATAGATCTTGATATGCAAATCTAGGGAGCCAGAACTCCTAGTGAATGTGTGAGAATAAACTGGAAAGTGCAGGCGCATATAACATGTGAGCAGATAAAGAAATTATATATACGGGAATAAGAAATGACACGAATAAAGTAAATAAACAGTAATGTGGATAGCACACAATAGAGTATGTGTCAAGTCAAGTAGACAATCAGGTATCAGGGGTCCATCATAGTCTATATATCGGTGGATATAATCAGTTGGTACTAGAGTCAAAAGTCTGATTAGGTTAGATGTATTATCGAGTGTCCAACATGCATACATATATCAGATAAAGACAATCAATTACAGTACCTTATTATTTATTACGTCAGCGAAATTTTCACCTGTAATAGGCGCATCCCATACTACTCCTATCACACGTGTCAATCAGGGTCTTAAGTTATTGAAACTGATCGGTTGGAGACATTGTCCATGCTTTATGTGGGTTCCGTATATACCTGGGACCACGGCCCAGACTCCTGATGCTGAACCAGACCCTACCGTAAGATAGTCAGGAATTTGTATAACAGGAACAAGAATAGGACGGGGTGCCAGTCACCCCTCGGGAACCCTGCAGTGGAGCCCTCTTTCAGCTGCGCAACCTATATCCTAGGTCCACCTAAAATATAGACGTTGTCTCCTCCATCAATTTTCTCAATCTCAGTGTAAGTTGTTTAATGCCATGTTATTATTTTATCAAGATTATTTAATGTGCATGTTACTTAGATCACTGGGATAATTCGATGATAGTGATGGTAACCACGCCAACATATGTAATTAGGATACCGGTATAACGGGATATATAATGTCAATGAACAGGATACAGGTATAACAATACATGTAACAAGTATAACATGAGAGTGTTGTTACCGTATACATTATTTTCCCAGCAATTATGGTAATATGGACAATATAGTTATCAGGTAAATGTCATGTATAATCAGTCAAGTTCTTCAGGTAAATCATGATATTTAGAACAAGTAATGACTTGCCGGCATGAATAGAATAATCCGGGCAAAATATTAATCAGCTCAGATCCTTAAAGTCATTGATATATCCAAGTCCCAATATATAAAATGCATACTCATCTATATCCAATCAATCATCACTATCCAATCTTAATTAAGACCATCATATACTCTCATTTCTATTAAGTTCAACATAAGATCCAGAAATCCAGGTAACTAGTCAATTATGCATATATATGCCACCAGGTCAGGTCAACCCAATCTTCGCCTACTCCTTAAGCAACATGGAATCTAAGATGTCTCTACGTCTGATAATCAACATCAACAAGACATCAATACTCAAACTGTATAATCAGGGATAAAATAGAAAATACCCACAACTACGGATTCAACTACATCAATCTCATCAGAACACCGATCAAAATCCTGTGAAATGAATATCAATCCTTATGTCAATTAATTTTAACTCTAACTAAGTCTATATCAGTCCAAGTATCAGAAGATCAGTCTTTTAATAAGGTAACTTCATATATAATACACTTTCAGAATACAATGAATCCTCATTAAACTACCATCAAGTATATGAATATCAAATCTGATAAGTACTCCACATAAAATATAAATCTTTAATCTCAATCATGAGCCAATCAACCTCAAGATCAATCAATTTATATTCTAAGATTTATCATAACTAATCTGACCCCAAAATGGTTACACATTAAATGATATAAGTCCTATATCACAATACTAAGATCCAAACATATACATATGATGCTCAATATCAATAAGGTAACATCAAGAACTACCAAGTACTCCAAATACCACTAAACATATAAGAAACTAATACCTTACAATCTAGCCCTCATCGACTTACCAATCAATCAACATGTAATTATTTTGTAAGTTTCAATTCGCCAAATAATTGTCCGATAAATACTGCACATGAGTGATGCTATCTGTCCTCAAATATGAATTAGATCAGTCAATCTATAGATCAAAACAAGTCATAGTCTAAGGTTATACCACTACTAGTTCTGAGATAATAACGTCAAACAACTATCACATGAAAAGATACTGAATGACACTCAAGTAAGCTATATAATCATGGTACCTCTGAAATGATACGGGTAATCATACTAGTATAATAAAGCAGATTGTGACATGAAATAAAACAAGCAGCACATATATATATTTCTGACAATGGTGAATGAGGAAAATAATACTCACAAATATCAACTTAGAAAATTTTAGTAGCATAATTACAAAAAAAAATAAAATCATTTATCACAAAACCCTTGTTTACTGAAGGAGAATAAGAACACTCACCTGAACTCAATCCCAAGTCCAAAGCACTGAAATCATAAGGCTCCGATAAATGTACATGGTTCATTTCAATAGAAATTTTTAGATTTTTAAAATGATATTTTACTTGGGAGTTATAAGGGGTTTTAATCTTAATTAATTAGTTTGGGCATTAGGAATATGACCCTCTGGGTCTAATGAATTTAATATGTTTAATTTAAACCAATTTCTAATTTTTATTGGATTTTTATTAGACTTTAAACCATTAAAATACTTAACGGATCTGAATTTACCATTAATGGAAACTAAATTTAAAGGGGGTGATCTAATTTAATTTATGTTGCTATTTCTCTGAAAATTTTATCATAAAAAGTAGAAGTATTGTAGACTATTATTTATATTTTTCTCTATTTTTTTGATATTTTTAGTTAATTATTTTTTATTCTGCAAATTCTCCTTTCTTCTTTCTTTCTTCTTTCTTCTTTCTTTTTTTTTTTTATACATGTGTCTAGCAGCTCAGGCCCAGGCTGGACCAGGCCAGGCCCAGGACTGATTCGAAAATTTCTTTTTTTAACAGGGCCTAAAGGCCCTGTGCTGTGGCTTAGTCCAGGCCAGGCCAGGTCGGCCTTGGCCAGCGGAGCCAGGCCTGTTGAATTATTTTTTTTGGGATTTTGGTGTGGGAAAAAGTTAGTTGTAAAAAATCAGAAAAAATATATAAATTTAGATGTGAGTTGGTACATTCTCATGTATATTTTAGTTGAATTTTTGGTTGGGTTTTGATTTATAAAAATTAATGAATAATCATGGTATAGATATGATTTTTAATAACTTATTTATGTCAAATAAATTGTGAGAAGATAGATTACTTACTTGGATTTGATCTCCCTAGCATGTTCCTCAATTTCTGCACTTGGAGATTCCTTTTCATTCATGTTTCACTTGAGGAGAAAAGAAAGAAGGGGTGGGGAGAGTTGGGTCATGATTTTTCTTTTTAGAGGTAGAAAAAGAAGTACTTTAGGTTTTTTTTATAGATTATTAAGAATTTTAAAATTCAGAATTTCAGTTGGGTTTAAACTGCTTGACTTAGTAGTTTAGGATTGAATTAATTAAGGTTATGATTTTAAAAATAATATTTATATTTGAGTAAGTTAGGACTAGATATGATTTTTATTAGAATTTAGATTAGGATTATCCTATATTTATGATTTGGTTTGCTTGGATAAAGATTTGATTAGATAGGAATTGGATTAGGTAGTTAAGACCTAGGATTTGAAGATAGGATTATGGGGATTGGGTTTTGGGTTATAGGTTATTGGGTTGGTGGGTTTTGGGTTTAGATATATAAGTATGGGAAAAGAATCTAGGAGGAAAAATAATAATTCAGGCAATAATTTTAATAATAACAATAATGATAAAAAATTATAATTAATCATGTAATAATAGAAATAAATAATAATTATTAAAATACTAATAATAATACTCTAGTAATAATAATCAACAACAATAATACCAATACATAATAATAATATTAATAACAAAAATAGTTAATAATAATTAAAATAACCCTAAAAATAGAAATAATAATTATAATCATAATGAAACACTCAATACTAAGAATAACAAATAATAATAAAATAACCAGTTAAATAAAATAAATGCTTTAGAAAAATAAGAAATACAATATTTTAGATCAGGGATATTACATGTGTCTAAGTGCCTCTAAGGCTTGTGCATTAGCCTCAAGGAACTTGTCATTAGCAAGATAAGATTTCTTAGTAGAGGCAAAATAAACATGCAAACCTAGGGCTTTTAAATATACACACATCTTAAACTTCCACATATCGATGTTCGAAACATCATACATGGGAGGGGTAAGGAGATCTATGAGCATATAAACTATATGTGTGCAAATGCAACTCTAGATTAGCTATCTAAGGATCTTACTCCTAGGTGATTAAACCGAATATAAGAGCGGAGGCTCTGATACCTATTGAAAGTGCACTTAGAGGGGAGCGAATAAGTGTACTAGCTAATCTAGGACAAATGATGCGAAAATAAAAACTTAATTGCAAACACACTATCTGTAACCAAGAGTGAGCCCGAACTTCCCATAAAGAACTCTGGAACTATTCCTCTAGATTCCTCTAAACTAAGAGTTGAGGTGCTTTAAAAAGCTCTCTTGGTTGAACTCAAGTGTGGGCACACATAAACTATATCTATCATATGAATACGAACAATGTAAAACACTGCAAGATATAAAGAGAGAGAGAGTAGAACGAAAAGATTCAAACGCAAACAGAAGGATATGTTTCGAGGTTCGAGCCACTGCTTTACGTCCCAGCCTTCACACAGAAGGATTTTCACTATGTTCACACAAGAGCTTCCACAAAGGGACCTCCACCGAGAAATTACAACTCAACACTGGGAGTACACAACTCCTCTCTCAAATACAATTACCTATTCACAAGAGGGAAGGCACAAAGTCAAAACAAGAAAAGGTTTACAACTTGGTAATCCTATGATCACAAACTCTCTTGGTGATCTCATAGGATCACAAATAATTTTCTCACAAAACAAAAATCCTAAAGATAGATATAGAATTGATAGCTCAAGTATGAGAAAATAAAGTTTTTGAAAAAGAAAACACAAAGAAAAACTCTTGAGAAAAACTTCTTGATAGATAAAGAAATGAAAAACAAAACTAGAATTCTCAAATATTAGTTTTCTTTGATTTTCCAAAAACTTTGAAACATATAAAGATAAGAGAAGTTTTTGCACAAAAACTTGTTTTGAAAACTTATTGAAAACCCTTAAGAAAATTGGAAAAATTGCTCTAAAAAATCTTAATTAAAACTGGCCAAGAGAACCCATATTTATAGGGTCTCAAAATTATAGCCATTGGGGTCCAGAACAGGTCCTCGATGACTTGTCAGTCGACCACACGGTCAACCATCCAACAGTCAAATTTTTAACAGTTGGGCACTGTCGGTGCGCCGGCCCAAGGCAATTTGCTGGTCGGTCGACCACCCGGTCGACAGAGGCCAGAACCAGAGAATGAACTCTCTGGTCGGTGGACAGGGACCAGATTTAGAGATCAACTCTCAGGATCGGTCGACCGTGCGGTCGACCGGGCCAATGGCTAGAGCCTTATTCACGTCCTGTACACATCATTCGACCGCCCGGTCGACCAAGATCTGGTCCGGTCGATCGGTCGGTCGATCGCCAGCGGTCTCAGGCTGGCTTCTAGGGTTTGAAAATTTGGTCTTTTAAATACCCATAAAATCCCATAAAATCACATAAAATCCATAAAAATAAGTTCATGTAAGTACTTAAAATACAAATATGTTTGATCAAGGATCAACCCATTGAAAATACACCTAGAGGGGGGTGAATTGGTGTACTGGCTAATCTAATGACAAATGATACAGAATTAAAAACTTAATGTAACACATTATGTGTAACCAAAGAGTGTACCCAAATTTCTCGTGAAGGGCTCAGGACTATCTCCTCGAGATTCCTCTAAATAAGAATTGGATGTTATATGAAGCTCTCTTGGTTCAACACAGGTATGGGCACACACAACTATATCTAGCATATGAATATGTGCAATATAATACAATGCAAGATATAAGAGAGATAGAGTTTAGAGATAGTGGATCAAACGCAAACACCAAGATATGTTTTGAGGTTCGAGCCACTGCTCTACGTCCCCGCCTTCACACAGAAGGATTTCCATTACGTCCACACAGGACCTCCCACAAAGGGAACCTCCACCGAGGAATTTACAATTACACACTTAGGAGTACACAACTCCTCTCTCTTCCACAACCACCTCTACTCAAGAGGCAAGGCACGAAGCCAAAACTCAATCACAATCACCTCCACACAAGAGGGATAACCACAAACCCAAAGCTCAATCACCTCTACACTAGAGGGATAGGCACAAAGCCAAAGAAAAGGAAAGATTATAACTTGGTGATCACAAATAGACCACAAACAATTTTTTTCACAAAACAAGATCCTATAGATAGGATTATATATGATAGCACAAGTGTGAGAAAACAAGGTGTTTGAAAAATAAAACAACAAAGAAAATACTTGAAAAAAATACTAGAATGAAATAGAAATGAAGATCAAAACTAATTTCTCAAAAACTCTCTTTTTCTTTGATTTCTCCAACCCTTGAAAACATATAAAATAAATAAATCTTTTTGGCACAAAAACTCTTTTAAAACTTGCTGCTAAGCACTTGAAAAGATGAGAAGAAAGGCTCTTAGAAATCCTGTAGAAAACAGCCCAAGAGAAGCCCTATTTATAACCACTTAAAAATATAGCTGTTGGCAGCCAGATATGGTCAAAACTGACCCTCTGGTCGACCGACCGATCGACCATCCAACGGCCAAATTTCTGACCGATGTGACTCCGGTCGACCGCCCGGTCGACCGGGCCAAGCCGGTCGGTCGACCACCCAGTCGACCGGCACTACCTGAGAGCTGGGTAGTTAAAGTTGGTCGATCGCCCGGCCGACCGGCCATCTAGACTGGTCTTGTGCATGTCCTTGTGCATATCGGTCTACCGGTCCGGTCGACCGCCAGCAGTCTCTGGCAGGGATAAAGGGATATGAAACTTAGTCATTTTATTACTTATAAAATCCCATAAAATCACATTAATTTCACAAAATCAGTTCTTATAAATATTTAAAGAATAAACGTGTGACAAAAATTCAACACATATTACATACTATTTGAACTATTTTTGTGATATAGAAATTAAACTTAAACACAAAATCAGTATTTTTCAAAAACCAAACTTTGAAATGGAAATCTGATTTTTTTCCAAACTTTTATAATTACAAAAACAAGATATTTAAACTCCTTTGAAGCATATTGTGTATGGATAGAATTCAATACACATGTAAATGATATATCTATGTTTTTGACATAAAATCGAAAATTGGTTTTGTTAATCACAAAACTCTAAACACATGAATAGGACCATCAAAATAAGTTTTTCTTGATATATGAAGCATATATGTATATAGATGAAATCTAATATACATTAAACCATATAAACTTGTTTTGATTCTATCTATTCATAAAATCCATGCATATGTATATTCGAAATCCAAAACCGTTTAAACCGAAAATCAAACGTATTGAATTTTTGTGTGTGTGTGAACTTGAGCATATCAACACTAATCTATCTTAGACAAGATCTAAACACAACTAAACTAAACATAAACTGAAGTTCTCTTATAGAACTCCTTCTCCAAGCCGACTCGATCCAAACAAGATCTAAAAAGCTTGACTCCATCCGAGTTCTAGATGCGACCTTGGCGTGCGAGCTCTTGAATCTACATGAGTTAGCTCCAAAACTCCTTTGTTGAAGCTAAGCACCTACTAAGATCTTGATAGAAAATCTGAAACTATATAAATACAAGATTATTAGTAGTATTACTATATGAGTTAATCATCATCAAAACTAGAGTGATGGGCTTTCCAACAATCTCCCCCTTTTTGATGATGACAAAACTTATGGAGTTATATATGCATGGATTAAAGATAAGCTTCATAGAAGCTCTCCCTTAACTCATGCATAGAAATAAACAATAAAGATATTCAATAAAGTGCATAAACTAAACAAAACTTATATGCATAAATACATATTAAGTATGCATATATAAACTCTCTAAATTCTTCTCCCCCTTTTTGTCAATTCATCAACAAAGGGGTGAGGACAATCAAACAATAAAGAAGTATATGCAATATACATTCATGAAGAGGATAGACGATAAGTTAGCTCCCCCTGCATACATGCATTACATGGAGAAGGGATGATTAGACCCTAACTCACATAAAGTATAATATATAATGTATAAGTGGAGATGTTAAGCTCCCCCTATACACGTGTATCACATAAAGAAGAGAGGTCAAGCTCCTCAATATGAGATACACTCAACATGAATCTATATATAGAGAAGATGTTAAGCTCCCCCTGCATATAGGCAATACATATCAATAAATTTTAAAAGAAAATTTTTGATAATACTTAAAACAAAATTTTGAAATTTCTTAAGTCAACAAAACAAATTTTTGATACCAATAAATCAAATAGTAGTTGACAAAAACAAATGTTGGTACCACTTGAAAAAAATTTTAAGATACCAATAGTAGATTTTGATACCAATTGAAAGTGAAAAGTGAAATATATTTTGATACCAAATAAATACCAATTGAAATATCAATTATAATACCAATTGAAATGATTAGCAATTGAAATACTAATTGAAATCAATGCATAAGCTCGTAAAGATACCAATTAACATTTAAAATAAAATCAAGCTTAGCATAAATATAATTTGTGCTTTAAGAAAAGATATTGTATAACAAGCACAATCAAATCATATATATGTATGTATGAAAATAGAAATACAAATTGAAATTGATACTAATTGAAATTTGAAGCACACATATATAAGAAATACATATGAGTATACAAAAATGAAATAACATGAAGATCATGTGTGTATCTCATACCTACCACCCTATTCTGGACATGTTTAAAAGGATATTCAATAAGATACATAAGGCATGGTCACCCATCCAACCGCCCTAAGATGGTAGGGTTTTTAAAATTATGATTTAAAAATATTTAACATGTTTAAAAATCACTACCAATTGAAGAATAAAACTAGTTTTAAAGATTATTTTGAAAACTATTACGAAATCCTTCAAGAAAGAAATAAAACATGAATATATCCATGAGAATATGAAAATCACACAATAATTGACACTCAAATAATAATAAAGCACATATATGCTCAAGAAATAAAAAAATCATGAGTAAATACCAATATAGAGTGTAAGAATCATGTAATCAACAAAATCATGGAAATAGAGCATTGAAGCTCATATGAATTTTCTTTTATCATAAGTAAGAAATCATCAAATTAAATACGCTTCAAGGTATATGTGTGTATTGTTAAAACTAAAAGTATACATACATATCCCAAACATAAACGAGTTCAAAAATTTTGCATGAAAAGCAAGTGAATTAGAAAAAAAATTAACATATACATGAAGATAAACACATTTTTATGAAAACATGTACAAAAATAGGAAAAACAAGTAAAGATGCAATAATCATCAAAACTAGGTTATACATATATATGTAATGAGTACAAATAAGCAATGAGAGATAAACACATAATAATCAAGTATAGCTCACTACTTATACAAGTATAAACACGAGTTTTAACGAAAACTCTATCTAAACAAGTAATCAAAACATGAAGTGTAAAATCATAAAAAAATATGATCATTAGGTTAAATGCACGTGCTTTAGAGTTAGGATATACATAATAGATAAACTATAGTGAGAACATAAAATATAAATCTATATAAATATTGGTGTATCTCAAGTACTACATATGTATATCACAAGTCTAATAAATATTAAATTTAAACATAATGAACATGAAAAACATGAAAACCAATACATGCTAAAAACATCAATTTCAAAAGCATGTAAACTAAAATAAGGAGTTAGAGATAGTTATCAAAACCAATAGGCTAATCTCTAGGTCTCCAAACCATGGTGGTCTTCCCACCAAACATCCTTAAAAGTGATGCATCCAATGTAGTGTCCATCATGCTTAAACGCATCCACCATCAAGGCACCAATATCTTCACGTTAAGTAAGAGCCCACACCTACATCAAATACAATAGGGGTGAATGTGGTACCCATACCATTTTGGGTCCATGGGGACCAAACAAACTTATTTGCAAAATTTGAATTATGTATTCTATCATAATAAAATCTTACAAGGTGGCCCGTACGTCCATAATGTATACAAGTGTACACATGAACATACATAGAATCATGTGTGTGAGCATGATGCGCATGTGTATGCTGTATTTTGTGTGCATGCATATGTGAAACTTATTTCTTTCGAAACATAGATTCCAATTTCTTATGATCCATAGCACATTGGCTCAAAGAGGAACCCAAACAATCTACACTTTTCTTCAACATGAAAATATCATTATTAATACTTGAAGAAGAAGTGGAGCATGCAATAGAAGCACAAGATGATGAAGCTATAGTAGCATGGCAAACATGGGATCTAAATTATTTTTCAAAGAAACTTTTTCTAAAGAAATGTATTCAAATTCTTTAGAAATTAAAACAATTTTGTTCTTTAAAGAATCATTTTCTTTTAACACAAAATCAAGTCTTGAAGACAAGTCATCATTATTCTTCAAAACAATATCAAAAATATTTTTATTTTTCAAAATTTCATTTTTCTTTAAAACAAGGTCAAGTTGGATTTTTAAGGAGTCTCTTTCACTTGAAATCTCAACCCTCTCTTGTAAAATCATGTTTAGCTTTGAAAATAAATCTTTATTTTCTTCTTTTAATTCAAAACTTTTTTTAAAAGTTTGTATTTTTCTAGCAAGTTTTCACAAAATAGGAAAAGCTCTTCATTTAATACATCGACATTCATACTATCATGATCATCATTAGAAGAGGTAGCACTATCATCTAGATGAGTATCTGAATATACCTCAAGAGAATTAATCCCTTGGACCATATAGTAAGTTTCATCGGACTCATCCACCAAGGGTTCCTTCTCCATATTGTTTGTCGTTTGTAACTCGAGAGAGATCAATATATTCCACACTGCAAAAGCGGAATCACAATGAGAAACAATAGACATATAATCTTTGCTAAGTGAATGCTTTAGTGCCTCTAAGGCTTGTGCATTAGCCTCAATGTACTTGTCATTACCAAAATAAGTTTTCTTGGTAGTGGCAATATGAACATGCAAACCTAGGGTTTTTAAATATGCATTCATCCTAAACTTTCACATATCGACGTTAGAAACATCATACATGGGAGGGGCAAGAAAATCAATGAGTATATAAACTATATGTATGCAAATGCAATACTAGATTAACAATCCAGGATCTCACTCTTAGGTGGTTAAACCTAATATCAGGAGCATAGACTCTGATACCAATTGAAAATACACTTAGAGGGGGAGTGAATAAGTGTACTAGCTAATCTAATGACAAATGATGTAGAATTAAAAACTCCATACAACACACTATGTGTAACTAAAGAGTGTAGCCGAATTCTCTGTGAAGGGCTCTGGACTATCTCCTCGAGATTCCACTAAATAAGAGTTGAGGTCCTATATGAAGCTCTCTTGGCTCAACACAAATATGGCCACACACAACTATATCTAGCATATGAATATGTACAATATAATGCAATGCAAGATATGAGAGAGATAGAGTTTAGAGATAATAGATCAAACGCAAACACTAAGATATGTTTTGAGATTTGAGCTGCTGATCTACGTCCCCACCTTCACACAGAAGGATTTTCACTACGTCCACACAGGACCTCCCACAATGGAAACCTCCACCGAGGAATTTGTAATTACAAACTTAGGAGTACATAACTCCTCTCTCTACCACAATCACCTCTACTCAATAGGCAAGACACAAAGTCAAAACTCAATCACAATCACCTCCACATAAGAGGGATAACCACAAACCCAAACTCAATCACCTCTACACTAGAGGGATAGGCACAAAGCCAAATCAAAAGAAAGATTACAACTTGGTGATCCCTAATAGACCACAAATAATTTTTCTCACAAAATAAGATCTTATAGATAGGATTAGATATGATAGCTCAAGTGTGAGAAAACAAGGTGTTTGGAAAACAAAACCATAAAGAAAATACTTGGAAAAAATACTAGAATGAAATAAAAATGAAGATCAAAACCAATTTTCCAAAGACTCGCTTTTTTTTTATTTTTCCACCCCTTGAAAACAAATAAAAAGATAAAGTTTTTTAGCACAAAAACTCTTTTAAAACTTGCTGCTAAATACTTGAAAAGATGAGAAGAAAGGATCTAGAAATCCTGTAGAAAACAGCCCAAGAGAAGCCATATTTATAACCTCTCAAAAATATAGTCGTTTGCAACCAGATATGGTTTGTGCTTGATGATTATGTGTTTATATGAGGTAACTAGGATTGTACATGCTCGGTCAATGACTCCATAGAACGTAAAGTAAATTTATGAGGATTTCCTTATTTGGATTATCCCCTCGACGTATTAGTATCATAGATCCAGAAGCTAGGCACATACAACTAGTTTTACCTATATCTACATCTAATATTTATTTAATATGTCTCATTGTATGCTTGTGTGCGTATCTTAACTACATACAATCCCTAGTCTGTACGTTCCGGGATGAGATTTCTCCCACTCAGAGGCGGCAACGCAGGCTCCTTTCCAGCCATCCAAGACACTCTAGTGTGGGATTTCTCTCACTTGGAGTTCATACTCTACAGGGATTTTCTCCTCTCAGAGTCCTGGCTTCGCAGCTCTATTGATCAGATTTCTCCCACTCGGAAGCAAATGCGAACTCAACTCATTTGAAAAAAATACAGATACACCGTCCGCCCTAACGTCCTCATCAGAAAGCATTTTCGAAAGCAAATATCAATGACCACATCCATGAGGCGATCCCCGAGCAAGCAATCCCCCACTTACTCCAACCAATCCTCTGAAGGATTGTTTGGACACACATATTGCATAATTATTACTGTATTTCTACATTTATTCTGTAATAATTCCTACAACTTATTTGTCTTAATGTCTAAATTTATGCAGTATATGATAGAAAGAAGATAAGCACAAACCTATCCAATTAAATTTAAAAGTTCAAATCAATGAGAATCTGTTCAAATCAATGAGAATCTATTCAAATCTAGAGCTTTTAAAAGCCATCTTATCTGAACACTGGATATATCAGATGAGATTATACTAGTCTAAATTCAAAGGAAAAGAGGAATTTTTGAAGAGCCAATCGATTTCACTAAATATAAATGGATATCTCATAAATTTAGAAGACAAATTAAAATTCAAGAGGAAAAAAAGATAGAAAGAAGATCAATGGATGAGATGAAGCAATCATATTGAGGAAAATCAAGAAAATTCAGAGTTCTAAACCAATTTAGACTCGGATTCAGACTAAATACCTTTTAGCATTTTGAGTATAACGTTCATTACAGAAAATCAAATATGATGATTCAAGATATTCCAGAAAGAGAACTTAAAGAGTTATAAGTCTTGTGTTGACTACTACTTTCAATTCTATCATTTGATAAGTCATATTCAGCAATAAACACGTCGACTAGTGCAGACCAGTTCAGAATTGAATTTTCACATAAGATTCTGAATAAATCAAATCAAGTTTGGAAATAAGAGAAGGATTCAAATTCAGAAATTGATAATAGCTTGCTCCCCAAGTTAAAAAATAGGATATTATCTTAATATACAAAGTTTAAATTCAAGTTCTAAAGATGGTTGTACAACTTCTACTTGGAGTTTATCCACTGCTTCTGCTATAAATAGAGGGGTAGAACATAGGAAAAATCTCATCATCTTCTCAGCATAACTCCACAAGGGAGGACTCCATAGCGCAACGAGAAAGTTTTAGGGTTAGGATTCTTCTTTATCCATTGTATTTTCAGTTTGAGAAAAAGAATTGTAGAGAGAAAACGGAGTGCTTGTAACTAATAGTGACAGCTTCAATAAAGGTTCTTCTGTTCTTTTTAATTTAGTTTTTTTGTTTGCTTTAGTTGCTTTATTTACTTTTATTTGCTTTCTTTATTATTTCTTTTTAATCATGCCACCTTTATAGCTTGAATTAGGGAGAGTTTCATGACAGATAAGAAAGAAAGAGTTATCTTTAGAGTGACACTAGATATAATCTTCCTAAAAGATAATAATATTTAGAGTGATAGCCAATAGAACTATCCCACTTCTCTTCATATTACTCAACTTAATTGATCGCTTGATTTCTTTTAATTACTCCAAGGTATGTTCTTTTTTTTTTCTTGTTTATTTCCTTCCTTAGTAATCTAAACAATAACACCATCTTCTTCTACTATCTTCTTTTTAACATTTTTATTTTCTTTTTATAAAATTGAGAAGATAAGTATTAACTTATTTTTGGTAAACTAAAAAAGAAACAAACTTAATTTCTCCATCGTTGTCCCTCCCTGTAGATCACGACCGGAATAGCCACTTGCTATAGAAGTAGCATTAAGGACTCAACACTTCTCTAAACACGGTATTTTTCTGTGCAGGCTTGGCTCGATCAAAATTTTGACGCCGTTGCCGGGGAGGGACGGTAAGATTTTGTGGGTGCAATCCACTAAAAACCCTCATGAGACAAAACTTATCCTCTAGGGTTGACCCAGAGGTTTAACGGCTTGTTGCACATGCTAAGAGCAACGGTGATTCCTATGGAAGTGAGTTAGGTTAGTTTAGTTTTTTTTCGGTTTTACTCAAGGACGAGTAAACAATAGGTGTGGGGGTGTATTTGGATACATATATTGTATAATTGTTACTGCATTCCTATATTTATTATGTAAACTCACTTGTCTTAATGTCTAAATTCATGCAGGATATAATAAAGAAAATATAAGCACAAATCCTATCCAATTAAATTTAAAAGTTCACATCAATGAGAATCTATTCAAATCTAGAGCTTTTAAAAGCCATCTTCTCTAAAGACCGGATATATCAAATGAGACAATACCAATCTAAATTTAAAGGAAAAGATGAATTTTTGAAGACCCAATCGATCTCGCTGAATATAAATGGATATCTCATAAATTTTAGAAGACAAATTAAAATTCAAAAGGATAAAAATATAGAGATAATATCAACATACGAGATGAAACAATCATATTTGGAGATAAGGAGAAAAATCTAAGAAAATCAGAGTTCTAAACCAACTTGGATTTAGACTAAATACCGTTTAGTATTTTGAGCATAGCTTTCGCTACAAAAGCTCAAATATGATGATTTAAGATGCTTCAGAAAGAGGACTTAAAGAGCTATAATTCTTTTATTGACTACTATTTCTAATTCTATCATTTGATAAGTTATATTCAACAATCAACACGCCGACTAGATGCAAACCAATTCAGAATTGAATTTTCACATAAAATTCTAGATAAATCAAATCAAGTTTGGAGATAAGGGAAGGATTCAAATTCAGAAATTGATAATAGCTTGCTTCCCAAATTAAGAGATAGGATATTATCTTAATATCTAAAGTTCAAATTCAAGTTCTAAAGATATTTGGACAACTTCTACTGGGAGTCTATCCACTACTTCTATTATAAATAGAGGGGTAGAGCATAGGAAAAATTACATCATCTTCTTAGCATAACTCCAGAGGGGAGGACTCCACAGCGCAACTCCGGAGAAAGTTTTAGGGTTAGGATTCTTCTTTGTTCATTATATTTTCAGTTTGAGAGAAAAATTGTAGAGAGAAGATGGAGTGCTTGTAATTGATGGTAACAGCTGTAATAATGGTTCTTCTGTTCTTTTTAATTTAGTTCTTTTGTTTGCTTTAATTGTTTTATTTACATTAATTTGCTTTGCTTTCTTTTTAATCATGCCTCTTTTATAGCTTGAATTAGGGAGAGTTTCATGACAGATAAGAGAGAAAGAGCTGTTTTTAAAGTGACACTAGGTATAATCTTCCTTAAAGTTAGTTATATTGAGAGTGACAGCCAATGAAACTATCCCATTTCTCTTTATTATTACTCAACTTAATTGATCGCTTGCTTTCCTTTAATTTCTCCAAGTTTTGTTCTTTCTTTTCTTTTTTATTTCCTTTCTAACTTAGTAACCTAAATAATAACACCATCTTCTTCTATCATCTTCTTATTAACTTAGCTTAACATTTTTATTTTCTTTTTATAAAATTGAGAAGATAAGTATTAACTTGAATTAAAAGAAGAAACTTACTTAATTGCTACCATTGCTGTCCCTCCTTGTGGATCACGACCCGCATAGCCACTTGCTATAGCGGTAGCATTGAGGACCTAACACTTCTCTAAACGCAGTATTTTACTATGCAGGTTTGGCTCGATCAAGGCTGATATTGACAACTCCTAGAAAGGCATCGCAATCCACCAGAACAAAAAGTTTGGGGCCAAGAAATTTTTTAGAAAATGAATACACTTCACCTCAGGGATCCGCCCTATTTATAGATGAGGGAGCTAAACCATTTCTAATTCAATTTCTCAAATTCTCAAGAAGTCAGTCCATATTCTGAGATTTTCGGCATGTCGAACCAGCTAGATATCAACCGTCACCATGATCTCATTTATTAATTTGCCAGCTGTCCTCCAGCCACGATGCATCCAAGTCAATTACCAAAGATACGCCATAATGAATCAGATCCTCACTTGTATTAAGAGTTCAAAGTACGAAAAGTCTCCTCAACTGCCCTCCCACGAAGTATAAGGGATGCCACGACTTCTCGAAGAAAGGTCATGCCATAGGATAAATTAGCCCGCTTCCCTCTTTCTCTCTCAGAGACATAGAGAAGGAAGAAGCGGAGGGGGTAACTGCAATGGTCGGGTTTTGATCTTCATCAGGATTGCGACACGTGTTCCACCTCGTCAGGATATCCCAAACAAATAACAAACTCGACATACCAGCAGACCACTTCAGCCAAGCCTGAGAAGGAAATTTGAGCACCTTCCCGAGGACCACATCAGCCAAGCCCGAGGAGAAAGTCTTAGCACCTTCCCGACAATCACTTTAGCCTGAGTCATTCACCTAAATGCTGAACTTAGGTGAAGGCATTTTGCGCGTCAGAAGCCCCGACCCCTACAGTAAAGACCCTATGCGAAGACTTCCGCATCCACACTGGATACAATTCACGGCTGGATTTTTTGATTCACGGAGTCAGTTATGCTAACAAATCACCCCCACATTTTAACTATTACAACGCCCTTACTCTAGCTGGACTATTATGAATAGTAGCGAGTATTGTTCCCAATAATCAAGGGCGCGATCTGGGCAGTTATGAAGAAATCACAACATGTGAATCATGTAGTTATGGAGATCCAAAATATCTGTGCCAATCAATTACAACACGCAAAGTATTTATAAACTGGGATCCCTATCGAGCAAAAGGATAGAATCCTAAAGATTGTAATTATAGTACAGCTCTACAGAATTCATTATAACTATATAAAAATAATGAATTCCCTCTCTTCTCCTCGTGGTTTTCCCAAATTGTATTTTCACGTAAAAATCTTTTGTCTTTGCTTATTTTCTCTGTTGTCACCTGACAAACAAAACATATCTAATTCCCGTGGTGCGACGTTGGCTGTTTGATCAATCGAATTGGAAAACATCCATCACGCCTACATAGATAAAAGGATGATGATGGGTGGGTTGTGGCCGGACTGGTCTTGCGGTAAGTCCTAGCCCTAATTTTAAAATATTTGGGCTTTAAATTTGGCCTTAAAGATTTTAGGTGGGTCCCAATAATATTTATATATTAAAAAAGAAAAGAAAATGACTAGAAGTCAATGTGTTACACACTTTTATGTACTAGATCCAGGGATGACGATGGGTCAGGGCCTAAGGTAAGTTCTAGCTCTGGTCCTATAATATTTGAGTTCTAATTCAATCGATCGAAAGTGCCACTGTAGTAAGGTGGTAAAGTTTTTTGTAATAGGTAAGAGGTCTGAGGTTCAAATCCTGCTTACATCAAGCTACTGTTCATTTTCAAGTAAAGAAATTAATTGACCCTAGCTTCAGCTTTGGAGCTTTGGGGCGCCCTAAAGCATTTGAGTGGGTCTTCAGAATATTTAGAAATTTAAAAAAAATCGGCTTATTTTCTAAATACCCTATTAAACTTTCAGGGTTTTCCTAAATAACCCCCTAAACTTAAGTAATCGCAAAATACCCCCTAAACTATCCGCAAAAATTTCAGATAACCCCTTGCCGTCAGCTGGTCATTTGGTAGGTGGAACTTGTTTGTCACGAGCATTTTTTAAGACAGTTTTACCCTTACCTAGCCCTTGTCTTGTACGAGTTTTAATGTTTTAAGTTGAAAACTTTACACACTCATCCACCCACCAAATGTCTCTTTCTTTTTCCTCTTCTAGAGCACAGTTAAACACACTCAACTCTCCTTTTTCTCTGCAAATTTGAGGTGTCAAGTTCATGCTCGATGAAGAAGTGTTATTGTGGTGTCCGAGCTTCCATTGGTCGTCCTCCATCGAATCTAATTCAGGCCGTCATTTTTTGGGTTGCCACAATTGGAAGAGAGATTATAGTGGGTTTTTTAAGTGGATAGACTTGAAGGATGATGAAGTCTCAAGTGTACGAAGGAAGGAGTGGAAGCAGAGGGAAAGAGAAACTTCTGATTTGTTCTGAAGAGAAATTACAGAGTTAAAGATGGAGAATAATGAGATTCTCATGGAGATCTTGTAGCTAAAGTTAAAATGCTAGTGTTTTATTATTGGATTTAGGAGAATTTTGATGTGTTTGACCATGATTTGTGTCTTTACTAGTGTTATTTTGGTAGATTTTGATTTTTGTTAGGAATTAAACGAAGAACTGTATAATATTTAGCAGTTTAATGAAATTGCCCTATCCAATTATGCTTGAATGTCTGTTTAAAGTTCTAACTTTTATTTGAGCCTTCTGAGTAATTGAATGAACAATTATGTGATTATCATCAAAGTTGTAAACAATACATGCACACAGCATATTGCAAAGACTCAGTTTCTTAAGCAATTCTGATAATTTTGTAATTTTTAAAAAATCTATTTCAACTTTTAAAATAATCCTAGAAACCCCAATAAACACATAAGGCTTAAATAACCCCCTCTAACTTTTATCTTATTCTAAAAATACACCTAAACTATACCATTAGGATCATAAAACCCTCTAATCTTTTGAAGTTATCTAAAAAAATCCATCACTTTTGAAAATATTTAAAAGTCTTGCTAACCGGTTCCAATAAAACTAATGGATACGCATACAACAAGCAACACACATGAGTACTTATAGGACATCCAATGATATCATTTAACCATAAAACATATTATACCACTAAATTCCAGATAACAACATGTAAAATGAACAATTAACCATCTAAAAGTGTCAAACATGAACAATTAACCATCTAAAAGCTATCATCCTCTTCATTAGACAAATAATCTGTATCCTCATCATTATCTCCAAAAACAATTTTCTTCTCTTTTCTGCCAAAATGATTGACTGTGTCATAAAGTACCTCTTCATCTTCATCTGAATCTCTATCTTCATCTTCATCTTCATCTTCATCTATGTCTTCACCCCCTATTTCTCAGCTTTATTAATTTTTTTCATTTACTTGTTCAACGTCTTTAAGTGTATCACCAGCCCCTTTGTCAGCTTAGTTCTCAAGCTCATTGGCCTCTTTGTTAGCTTCTTTCCGATGCTCATGACCTTCTGCTTCATTGGAGACTGAGTTGGGTGCCTTTTTTCTAGTGAATACCACATCACTATCTTCAATATCTTCTTCTAGTATCATAATATGTTCTTTTGAAACAACAGTATTCTCTAACAACATCACATTACTGGAACTAGTGTTCTGACCCCTGTTCTCAGGTCCCTCTGAAATGTTTTGCACTTTGCTTGGAATGTCAAGTTTATTGTAGTCTGGCAATATCTTCTTCAACAATATCCCAAGTGCTAAGTGCTTTATGTAGTACTAAACATTCTTGTTATAGTCAAGAAAGTCCATATTCTTCAAAGCTGCTAAGTCACAGTCTATTACCACTAATCCATCTTCAAAATTTTGCCCTAGAAACTTATGGTAGCATATAAAGTCAGAAAATATGTCTAACTACTTAAAATGGTATCTTATCTCAAACCATGACTACTCGTCTGTAGCAAAGTTGTCACGCCCCGCTTCCTAAAATACGCGGAAACGGAGTCGCGACGAAGGTCGGCGACGTATATACGCGAGAAAAATACCCACGCACATATGCTAAGCCTAAAGTAACCTGTACAAGCTATAAAATCTACCATGATAAATCAATATTACTGCAATATGACATATAAATATCTAACACAATGATAGCAGATGTATAAAGGAAAGAAATAACAACTGGATGCGATAAAGATGGAAATAGGAAATAACATAAATAAAAGAACAAGAATACCTAAAATCAAGAAAAGAGAAACTTCAACTCCTCACGAAGCGTACGATCACACGAACACCTGAACAATATAAGAAGATGTCCAATACCCTGGAGTGTGTGTAAAGGGAAAAGTGTTCGTGCATAACAACAATATGAACATATAACAATATTATAAACTGCAGACAGAAGATAACTAATTAACATGTTAAACAAATAACTGAAGTATAACTGAATAACTATAAGTATGTAGAGAAAAAGCAACTATCACAACTATAAACAAACAACCAATGTCAAGATGTGTAACCTAGTATATGTCACTTGTCTGATATACAATCCGGTCATGTGTAGAATCATATATCTATCATAATTATATTTAAATACAGTCGGGTGATCACGGTCAGTCACAATACATTAACAGTTTATCATTATTAATTATGTCAGCGAACACCAATTGTCACATGTAATAGACGCATCCCATACTACGCCTATTACACATGCCAATCAAGGTCCTCAGTTATTGAAACTGATCGATAAGAGACATTGTCTGTGTTTTAGGTGGGTCCCGTGCATACCCGAGACCACGGCCCAGACCCCTGGCGCTGAACCAGGATCTACCGTAAGGTAGTCAGGAACATGTATAACAGGAACAAGAACAGGACTAGGGTGTCAGTCACCCCACGGGAACCCTGTAGTGGAACCCTCTTTCGGCTGCGCAACCTAAATCCTAGGTCCATCCAAAAACAGACGCTGTTTCGTCCATCAATCTCGCCAATCCCAGTGTAAGTTGTTTAATATCATGTTATTAGTTTATCAAGATTACTTAATGTGCATGTTACTTGAATCACTGGGATAACTCGGGGGTAGTCACGATAACAATATCAACATGTGTAATCAGGATATCAGTATAACAGGAATTTAAATAAATAGGATACTGGTATAACAGGATATGTAACAAGTATAACAAGAGGGTGTTGTTACCGCGTACAATATTTTCCCAGCAACTATAGTAACATGGACATTATAATTATAAGGTATATGTCATGTATAATAAGTCAAGTTCTTTAGGTAAATCATGATATTTCAGAATAAGTAATGACCTGCTGGTATGAATAGAATAACCCGAAAATCCTCAAAGTCATCGATATATCCATTCTCTAAATCACCAGTATATCCGAATCTCAATAGCTTGCCATAAAACTCCGAACATATAATATGATCACCGATATTCATGAAATCACTCTCATAATAACTCTATCTCCATAACTAAATTGATCAATAATTAAATATGAAGCACATGGTATATCCTCGAGATCAATAAGTTAACAGATACTGAAATCATAATGAAGTAAGGGAATCATCCTCAAACAACATATGTTCTAGAATATCTACTTCTGATACTTAACATCAATAAAATATCATCTAAATAAATCTCAAATACTCACAACTATAAATCCAGCTACGTCAATCTCATCTTAATGCAGATCAGGTTTCATGATAAAGAACATAAATCCCAGATCAACTTTAACTCAAAATCAATCGAAACACAGTCCTACTTTCCTCACAACTAAATCTGAATCCAGAAGGATATATAACTAAATAAGAACTAGCAAGGATACTAATATCCTGGTGACAAAACATCGAGTCCAAAAATGTCTAACATCAATCACATCTGATCCATTATCTGTGGTATCTCTAAATTGTCTCATATCAATAGAGACGTCATATATACTTGTCCATAATATCCAAAAGAGTTCTGATCAGAAATAGTAACCAAATACATGAATATCAAATCTGATAACTAATACCAATTATATCAACCTCAAGATCGAGCTGAGTCAAGTCACAGTCTAAGGTATATCAAAACTAGGTCTAAGTCAACAACGATAAACTACCAATACATGAATGGCACTGATACAGGCTCCTATCAACTACGTAAACAAAATGAACAATCATAGATTTCTCATGAAGTAGTACAAGTAATCAAACTGGTAAAATATAACAGAAAGTCACATGAAATGATAAGTGTAACATGTAAATGCATACCGACAACGGTAAATAAGGAAATGCACAATAACGAACACTCACAACAAAATTAAATAAAACTACATAAAGAAAGAAACACTCACAACACAATAAAATAAAATTAAACAAAGAAAGGAAACACTCACCTGAACTCGATCACAATCCAAAGCACTGAAATTCTAGGATCCCGATAAATCTACATAAATTATTTCAATAAAAATTGTTAGATTTTTAAAAGGATATTTACTTAGGAGTTATAAGGGATTTTAATCTTGATTAATTAGTTTGGGAGTTAAAAATATGATTCTTTAGGTTTAATGAATTTAGTAGGTTTAATTTGAACCAATTTCTAATTTTTGTTGGATTTTTTTTATAGGCTTTAAATCATTAAAATACTTAACGGGTCTAGATTTACCATTTAGAAATATGGTGTTAAAGTGGGCGATTTGATTTAAATTTTGTGTTAGTATTTATCTAAAATTTTTATCTTAGAAAGTAGAAGTGTTGTAGAAGATTATTTATATTTTTCTCTATTTTTTTGATATTTTTAATAAATTATTTTAATATGCAAATTCACCTTTCTCTCTTTATCTCTTTCTTTCTTTCTTTGTTTTTTTTTTAACCTGCAGCCCAGGCCCAGGCCTAGGTCTAGGGCTAGGCTGGACCACGCCAGGCACAGGCCTAGTCTGAATTTCTTTTTTTTTCCTCGGGCCTACCCGTGCCCAGCCTGGCCAGGCCCGGGTCAGGCCAGCCCAGGCCAGGCCGGGTCTGGACAGGCTAATTTTTTTTATTTTATTTTTTAAAGTGTGCACAGTGGGCTAGCCCAACCCACTGTGCACTATGCAACAGATCTGGGTGTGGTCTGCACCCGGTGGCCTTCGGCAGAGGCTCTCGGCCATTGGCAGAGAGCAGGCCGGAAATTTTTTTTATATATATATTTTTGAAAATCCTTTATAAAAACTTTGAAAAAATATGTAAATATAAATTGGTAGATCTACACATATATTTTAATTACATTTTTTTAAATTGGGTTTTTGATGTATAAAATTATTCAAGAAGATTATGGTATAGTCAGGATTATTAATAAACAATTTATATCAATAAATTTTTAGAAAATAAATTACTTACTTGGATTTGATTTGTTCAAATCAAGGTTTTGTAGGGTATTAAAATTATGATTATATAAAAATTATTTTAGGTAAATTTCTATTAACTATTAAATATATTATGGTGAGTTTTGCCATATGGGTATAAATAAGTTGAATAACAGATTATTGAGATTAATAATTTATTTATTTGGTTCTAATTTAATTAAATTTATTTTAAAGAAAAAATTGAAATTAAATTCACAAGTTAGATCTACTTACTTGAGTTGTTCCTCCTTATATGCTCCTCAATCCTTGCCTCGAAACCTCTTTCCCCTTTTTTGTTCACGATTCGCTTCCCTTTCCCCTTTGTTGTTCACGATCCGCTTAAGGAGAAAGGAAAGATGGAAGTGGGGAAAGTTGGATTAGGGTTTTCTCTAGAGGTAGAAGAGAAAGAAAGGGTTTGGGTCTTTATATAGGTTATAAGATATTTTAAAAACTTGAATTCTACTTAGGTTTAGATTGCTTAATTTAGTAATTAGGATTAGAATTGAAGATTGCTAAAAATCTCAAGGAAATTCGGTTTAGATATAATTTTTATTAATATTTAAATTAGAATTAGTTAAGATTAATAAAAAAGATTTGATGAGATATGATTTTGATTAGGATTAGGATTGGGGTTTTGGGTTATAGATTATTGGGTTGGTGGGTTCGGGTTAATAGGTCATATTTGGGCTTTAGTTAAAAGAAATCAGTAATATGAAGAATAAGAAAAATAGGGAGTGAGCTTGCGGGCTTAGTTTTTGGGCTTAAAGAAAAATATAAAGAGATGAAAATAAGGAAGTGGGCTTGGCTCATGTGGGCTTCGCATAAAAAGGAAAAGAAAACAAAAGGAGAAGGAGAATGGGCTGAGCTTATTGGGCTTAAAATGAAAATAATAATACTACCCATTAATAATACTTTAAAATAACTAAATATAAGCAATAAGAGTCTACAAGTCATAAACAATAATAATACTAATAATGAAACTAAATCAACTTAATTAATAATAATAAGATAATAAGTAGAATCAAGTAAAATTTTAAAATAATAATATGGTATTATTAAATAGGGGATATTACAAAAGTCCTTTATCAAATGCATTTTACTGCCAACATATTCTTTCTTTTCCCTACTTTTGTAAAGACACTATCATAGTGCACATGGACAAACATCCCGCAGCATAAAACAAGAAAAGAAGCAACATATACTTTAAGCTATACTCTTCAAACTTCTATACAAACATCTCACTCAAGGCAACCAAGTTAGGTTCAACCTTACTTAAACATTTTCTGCAACTAATATAGTACAGATACATTTATCCAAGACAACCAAACATGTTACACCCCACAAACATGATGCTCTAATGAAAACAAATTATAATCAAAACAACTTAATTAAACAATTAACTCACAATTGTGAACTATCACATAGACCACAAACAGCACTAAAGAAAAGATCACCCAATTATTTTAAATATACTACAGCTACAACCCATCTGTCTTTGGCCCCCCTCTTTCACAGTTACTGCTATTCTGAATTCAATAACCATTCTAAAATTGCCACACATTACTAAACATTCTAGCCAGATCATTTCAAACTACACATATTTCAAACTCAAAGAAATTCTCATTTCAAATTAAATATACAGTGTTGTGAGCCAAAAGCTGAAGAGAATGTCGAGAGCCAAAAAAAATTACCTTTATAGCCTTCAACCTTGACTCGACCCCAATTATGCTCTACTTGCCCCAATTATCCTACTCCTCTATTACCACTTGCCACCGAGTCAGTTCTTCTCCCCAGTCTTCCGCTTCTTTTCTACGAAGGAAACACATTAAATCCATCTCTCTACTAAAAAATTTTCAACTAATCGAGTAAAAAACCCAAATTTCTCAACCCATTGACTCAAAAAAAAGAACCAAGATCCATTTCTCTACTCAAAAAACCCATCGGCCCCAGTTATACTCCACATACCCCGATCTGTGCTTTCTAGCCCAAAGACAAACATTCTTGAGGTGATCTATAGAGGAGACGAGGAATTTGGGTACTTCTTGAAAAAGAAAGGAGAGAGGGGGTCGGGTAGGTGGGTGAGCGAGGAGGGTTTTGGAGGAGGAAAAAACAAATAAGAATTTGTTTTAACTACTTGAGGGCGAGGGGTAAATGGGTCATTTTGCATGCCCATTTACAGCGTTACAAGGGAGAAACTAAGAAACATATAATTTATGGTGGTATTTTGTGATTACTTAAGTTTAGAAATTTTTTAGGGGAAAACCCTGAAAATTTAATAGGGTATTTAAAAAAAAAGCCAAAATAAAATCATGTTTTCATGTTTATTTCTTTCAAACTCTTTAATCTTTTACTTGGCCATAAACGCTTTCCAACAATTAATGTTTTCTTTATTGATGTACCTTTTTTATAGAGTAAACCGACAAAGACTCCTCATCGTTTCATTAGTAAGAATTTAATGAAAACAATCATATAAATACAAAAATATATAAATGAAACATAAACCTCCCAAACAATAAAGTTTCTATGCACGTGCAAGTGCAATAGGAGAGGGAAAAAATAAATAACTCCGACCAAAGAGACAAATCAGAGGATGAAAAAAGACACTCTCTGAGACAAAATTCCTTATGCTGCTGCACCAACAATTGAGTTAAAACCATCCATAGCTTCTATGGTTTATACATTAGAATTGGAACAACCATTGAATGTAATTATTGTAATATCCCTAATTGGTAATATTGTATTTTTATTTTCCTACAATATTTATTCTGCTTTACTAATTATTTTATTAAGATTATTGATTAACTTAATTTATTACTATTATTTTCTTGTGATTATTATTATTATTAAATATGCAAATTATTTTTAAGATAGTAAATGATATTTTAGCTTTATATATATATATATTTACCATTATTTCTTATCTGTATTTTTAGTTCCTTATTAATTTTATTTCTAATATAATTTTTATTATTTACTAATATGATTAGTGGTAGTTATTACTATTATTATTCTCCCATTACGATTATTATTTATTGTTGTTACTATTGGTGTTATTATTATTAATATTGTTGGTGTTTATTAATTATTATAAGTGTTACTCTTATTTTATTTATTTATTTTAATATTAGTATAAGTATTAGTGGCAGTAGTAATTGTTAATTATTATTTCTATTATTATTATTGTTGTTGTTATTAATTAATATTAGTATTATTATTTATGTTGATTAATTATTATTGTTATTGCTAACCATTATGTTTATTAATGTTATTGTTAATTACTATTATTATTAATAGTTATTATTAGTAATAGTTGTTTCCTTAAGATTATAATTATTATTATTACTACTACTATTATTATGCCTTGTATTTTTATTATTAGTGGTAGTATCTTCCTTCCCTTGATTCCAGCCCATTACCCTTTTATCTTAACCTATACCCATTAGCCTGAACCCAACCCATTATCTATCCGTACCCTTTTATCCCATGATCTATACCCATTATGAAACCCACTACCATAAACCCATACCCGCTATCGTCTTTTATCTTCAACCCAATACCCATATACCTAATACTTAATATGACTCCCTATATAATCATCATTACATTACTCCTTACCCTAATCATAAACCTAATCTATCTCCTTCCAACACAGCCGCCAACACCCACAAACTGCCTCCCACAGACCCGTGCCCTTTCCCGGCGCCCGCTGCCCCTTCTCCATGGCAAACAGCCCCCTCCTCGACCTCTGGCAACACATCGATGAACCACAGCAGCCGAGCACAGCCAGCACCCCCTTGCGCCTGCCCTCTTCCCCCACTGTCGGCTTCAGCTGTTCCCCTCTCTCCCTGCGCAAGCTTCTCCATGGTCGAGTGCAGCCACTCCATGGCTGCGCATAGTCCATGGCACACGGTAGAGAAGCACCCAGCCACACCCCGGATCACCACAACCACGGCAATGGGAGCCGCCCTACCTTCTTCCGCCCAACCCCTGGCAGCCCTCACGCACGGCAGGACCACAAGTCTAAACTTCCTACATCTCCCTCCTCGGCCGTTGCCCACGGCCTCTCTTTGGAAGGAGACAGCAGGGCGCGAGCCCCCATAACTCCTCCTTGGCAGTACCAGATCCCCCTTGGCCTCCAGCAAAACCCCCGGCTTGCCCAAGCCCTGAACGTAGCTGAGCCAGGCCTGGCGCATCAACAGCCACGCGCATCAGCACTCTCGGCCTGCTACTTCCCAGATTGGCAGCACCCACAATGAGATCCCCCTTCGATCGTGAGCTCCGATGAGCCATCGACCCCTCCGACAGCCCGGACTCATCCCCCTCCTCTCCGGCGTTGTCCGCGAGATCCGCCGTGGCCTCTGTCGAGCCACCACTTGGCCGAGCCTCTTCCTTTGTCGTGAGCTTCCTCCCTCTCTTTGTATTTCATGTAGGGTGTTCATGAGTTATTATATGTATTGGTACATTTATATGTGTATTGTGTTGCAAGAGTGTTTGTATATTAATATATTTTGTGTGTTAATTATATGTGTGGGTGTTGGCATGATAATTATGTGTGTGTCTTTAATTGTACCGCATGTATGTATGGTGTATGCTTGAGTGTATGCATGTATGTATATAATATATGTATATATATAGTGAGTATATATGTATATATGTATGTACGTATATAGGTGTATGTATGTGTATACCGGTATATGTGTATGTATGTGGCCATACTCGTGTATGTATGCACATGTGACGTGCGTGTATAGGTACAGGTGTGAGTGTATTAGGTATGTGTACTGATTCTCCTTTCTCTCTTTGTGTTTGGTGGCATGTTATAACATTTCAGACTCATTCGTGCGATCCGAACTTGATAACAGGAGATTCAGATTTGTATCCATTCTGGACCTGATGCACAGGCGATTCGAAGACCGATCCATGGGATGATCTGTAGATCAGTATTGGTTCGTGTAGTGAAGACCAGACGGCGATTCGATTTTGAAACCGCGTCATTTCATGTGAGTATTTGTTCTTGTGTATTTACCTTTATCTGTATGCATTTATATGTTACTCTCATTATTTCATGTGACTTTCTGATATATTTGACTAGTTTGATTACTTATATCACTTCATTAGACACCAGTGATTATTCACCTTAATTGTGTAGTCGGTATGAGCTTGTATCAGCGTCATTTTATGTGTTGGTAGTTTGTCACTGTTAGTTTAGGCCTAGTACTGATACACCTTAGATTATGACTTAACTTGGCTCGATCTTGAGGTTGATATAATTGGTATTAGTTATCAGATTTGATATTCATATATTTGGTGATTATTTTCAACCGGAACTCTTTTGGATATTTTGGACAAGTAGATATGATGTCTCTACCGATATGAGATAGTTTAGAGATACCACAGATAATAGATCAGATGTAGTTGATGTTAGACATTTTGGGACTCAATGTTTTGTCATTAGGATATTAGTATTCTTTCTAGTTCTTATTTAGTTGTTTATTATTTTAGATTCGGTCTTAGTTGTGAGGAAAGTTGGATTGTGATTTGGATTGATCTTGAGTTAGAGTTAATCTTAAATTTACATTCTTTATATCGGATCTTGAACTCATTAAGATAGGTTTGACGTGATTGGATTTATAGTTGTGAGTATTTTAAATTTATTTAGATGATATTTTGTTGATATTGAGTATCAGAAGTAGATATTCTAGACCAAATGTTTTTTGAGGATGATTCCCTTTGTTATGATTTTAGTATCCATTGACTTGTTGATCTTGAGGATATACCATGTGCTTCATATTTAGTTATTGTTTACTTCAGTTAATAGAGATTGAGTTATTTTGACAATGACCTAGTTGCTATCGGTGATCTTGTACTTCAGAGTTATCAGATAGCAGTCATCACTTTATCAGTTATTGGTGAGATTATTTGTTAGTGATCATATGATGTGTTCAGAGTTTATAGGAGTTGGTAGATATATGTATCAGTTACCAGTTGTTAGTGACACCATTGTGTTAGTGGCTATATCTCCAGTATCCTATTTCATATGTCAGCTATTACTTGTCAGCAACTCAATTGTCAGATATTAGTTGTAAGTTGTCAGATTATCAGCTATATTGATATCACTAGTTGTTGAAGATATCAGTTACTCTTTAATAATAACTCATATTAATTACTTATTAATAAAAGACACCATAATCTGGGGAACAGGGGTAATTGCCTGATAATGTATGTTGTGTATTTTGAGAGGACTTATTATGGTACCGAGTTGTGGCTTCCACCATGGGAAACCAAGGTACTACTGGCTACCTAATTATTCAGTTGTCAGGGCTATACCTAGATTACGGCACCACACTAGTTGCTTTTTGTGTGGGGCTGTGGTCTTTAGTTATTAGAGCCTTGCGGCTTGTCCTTGTTCAGCTCCAGGGGTGTTAGACTATGGTATCGGACATGCACGGTACCATTTCAAAACACATGAACTACATTGGCGGGCAGTTACAATATCGATAACTTTGCTTGATATGTGGAAAACGGCTGTGGTATATGACACAGCTAAGTACTACATTAGTTAGGTTAATAATAACCAACCAGACTAGTGAGATATGCTAGGTTGCACAGCTTGACATCAGTTGTTTGTTTACAGTTATAATAGTTTCCTTTTATCTACATACATGTTGTTATTCAGCTATCCTTCAGTTGTCTGTTTATCATGTTATTTAGTTATCTTCTGTCTATAGTTTATCTTTTTATTATTCTGTGCACCTTGTTTATATGTATGAGCACTTGCTTTTACACACAACACACTCACTGGGTCGCTTTCTGACGACCCTGAATTTGTACGTCCAGATCTTGGACGCTTTCTCATATTGTTCAGGTGTTCGTTGAGACCGTACGCTCCGCGAGAAGCTAGAGCTTCTCCCTATTTGATTCCGGTATTCTTATCTTTTTTACCTTCCTGTTATTTTCTGATTCTCGATATATCAGATTCAGTTGTTATTCCAGTTCTTTATTTATATAATATCACGCGTGGATGCTTATATGTGATATTGCAGTAATCATGATTCATTTAGTTTCGATTTATAGCTTGTTTCGGGTTATTTAAGGCTTAGCGCGTATAGGTGAGGTATTTTCCTTATGTATATGCATCGCCGACTCTCATCGCATCTTCACTTCAGCGTATTTTGGGAATCAGGGCATGACAGGGTTTTCTTAGTATCAGAGCCTAGGTTTTCAACTTATAATCTTGATCTTTTTGACTTCTGTTTCGCAAGATAAGCCTAGTTCTTACGGGTAACTTGAAACAAGCTATAGTCACACTGCAATATACATATATTATCCATTATGATATTGACTCATTTGAAATTGATCGTCCTGCCTTTGAAATTTCATTTCTTGATCTTTTGATATCCATGATTTCAACACTTCCTTTAGTGTGATTTGGATTTCCATCTTAATTTCATCCTTCTTTTCTATTCTATTTCTTCTGATTCTGTCTCTTAGAACTGGTCGCTCCATCTGAAGCCGTATCAGAGGTCAGAATAGTGCAGTGGAAGCGTGGTGGATTTATGATGTGCAGAGAAGTGATGTGAAGCTTGTTTGTCTTGTCCTTTCATTTTAAATTATTTTTCTATTCCCTGCCCTATTGAAATTTCGGGGACGAAATTTTTATAAGGTGGGTAGAATGTAATATCCCCAGTTGGTAATACTGTATTTTTATTTTCCTACAGTATTTATTCTGCTTTACTAATTATTTTATTAAGATTATCGATTAACTTAATTTATTATTTTTTCCCGTGATTATTATTATTATTATTAAATATGCAAATTACTTTTAAGATAGTAAATGGTATTTTAGCTATATATATATTTTCCATTATTTCTTATCTGTATTTTTAGTTCCTTATTAATATTATTTTTAATATCATTCTTATTATTTACTAATATTATTAGTGGTAGTTATTACTATTATTATTCTTCCATTATGATTATTATTTATTGTTATTACTATTATTATTCGTCCATTATGATTAGTTTTATTATTATAAATATTGTTGGTGTTTATTAATTATTATAAGTGTTACTATTATTTTATTTACTTATTTTAATATTAGTATAAGTATTAGTGGTAGTAGTAATTGTTAATTATTATTTCTATTATTATTATTGCTGTTGTTAATTAATATTAGTCTTATTATTTATGTTGATTAATTATTATTGTTATTGCTAACCATTATGATTATTAATATTATTGTTAATTACTATTATTAATAGTTATTATTAGTAATGGCTGTTTCCTTAAGATTATAATTATTATTATTACTACTTGTTGGCCCAAAGGCCTTTCACCCTAGTTTTGATGATGATTAACTCATGTAGTTATGTGTACTAATAATCTTGTGATTTTAGTTTCAGATCATTAATCAAGTTATTAGTTGGTGATAAGCTTCAACAAGATGATTTGGAAGCTTTCACATGTTGATTCAAGAGCCCGAGCGTCAAAGATCATATATAGCACTTGCTCGGTGGATCAAAGAGTTTTGGATCGAGTCGGCTTGGAGTTTGCGCTCTACAAGAAGACTTCGGTACCGTATTTTAGTTTTGTGTTTAGATCCAAATTGTAAAGATTAGAATAGTATGATAATGCTCAAGTTCACAACACACACGTTTCATGTTTTGAATATTGGTTTTCGATTTTTCGGTTTTAGGTTTAACCGATCTTGGTTTCATGAATAGATAGATCAAAACAAGTTTACATGGTTTAATGTATATATGATTTGTTCTATATACATGCATGCTTAATTTCCTAGACAAACTTAGTTTTGACTTACTTATTCATGTGTTTTATGTTTTGATATTTTTGACAAAACATATTTTGGAATTAAAGACAAATACTATGATATGTATATGTTTCATGTATATTGGATTTCTATCCATATGCATCATGCTTCAAAGAGTTTAAATATCATGTTTTTGTATTTGAATGAGTTTTGGACAAAGTGTATTTTCTATTCAAGAATCCTAGTTTTAGAAAATACAGTTTTTGGTTTTTGGTAAAAATGATTAGACACAAAAATAGTTCATATTGATTGATATTTGAGCTAAACTTTTTACCACATGTTTATATATCAATGCAAAATGATAAAACTATTTTTGGTGATTTTTAGTAAAGATAAAAGAATTTTTAAACATGTTTTTTAACTCAGTTTTCTGTTCCAGGCTTCACCAGTCAACTAGTCTTCTGACTTGGCTGAAGTCGGTCGACCGGGTCGGTCGACCGACGTACACAGATTTGTGCACGTTTGGCAGACTTGGGACGGTCGACTGTCCGGGTCGACCGGGTCTGAGAGCAGAGCTCTCTGTTTGCTTGGGTCGACTGGGCGGTCGACCGGTAACTGTCAACGGTCAGAATATGACCGTTGGACGGTCGACCGTGCGGTCGACCGTCAGGGCTATTTTGGCAAAATCTGCTGCCAACGGCTAGTTTCTAGATTTGCCTATAAATACCCCATTGGAAAGAGTTTTTCTCTAAGATTTTTAGTGCGAATTTTTCCTTACTCTCTGGTGTTTTCACAGCAATCAAAAGAAGTTTTTGGATTCAAATTGAACAATCTATTTGGTGTTTTTGCTAGGGTTTGGAAATTCAAAGAAAAGGGTTTTTGGGAAAAAGATTTTGATTCATCTTCTATATCTTGGTTTCAGTTTTTCCCAAGGATTTTTCTTTGTGATTTTGATTTCCATTCCATTAGTTTTCTCCACACTTGAGCAACATCTACTTTCTTATTCTATAGGATCTTTGTGTGGGAGAAAGAAATTGTTTGTGGTTGTTGTTTAGACTACCAAGTTAAAAACCCAATCTTTGTTTGGCTTTGTGAAAAACACCTAGAGGGGGGGTGAATAGGTGTAATTGCTAATCTAAGAAATTAAATGCAAACTAAGTGCGCTAAATGCGGAAGCTAATGCAAATTATGCACAAACTAATACAATACAACAAGTGTAGCCGAATTCCCCTTGCGAGGCTCTGGACTATCTCCCCTTGATTCCCTTGAAATGGGTTGAGGTGCTATGTGAAGCTCTTGTTGGATGAGTATAAGTTAGGCACACACACACAAACAATCCAAGCAATATAAAATACACACAATCAAGCCAAGCATATAAGAATGAATAGCAATATGAATAAATGCAAGGCAATATGAAATATGCACAACACAAGCAAATATGATATGATATGAATATGATGCTTTGCACAAATATAAGAGAGAGAGTTAGAGAGACAATGGATCAATACGCAAACACCAAGATTTGTTTCGAGGTTCGAGCACCTTGCTCTACATCCCCGCCTACACCACCGTGTAGGATTTCCACTAACTCAACTCCCACCGAGGGAACCTCTACCAAAGAGGATTTCTTACAACTCTAGGAGTACCTAACTCCTCTCTCAATACAACCTCCACCGAGGCCAACAACAACCAACAACAACACCTCTACCGAAGAGGCTCACAACCAATCTCAATCACCTCACACTTGAGGGATACAAAACAATCACCCGATCACCTCTACCTAAGAGGGATACAACAAGAATAAGGGTGTACAACTTAGAGGTTACAAACAACAACCTCAAAACTCTCTCTTTCTTTCTTTTTCCACAAAACAAAGATCCTAATAGTTTAGGATAGTATGATATAGCTTAAGTGTGGAATCAAAGTGTTTTTGGAAACAAGCAACAAAGAAAAACTACTTGGGAAATCTCTTGTATAAGATAGAAAATGAAATACCAAATCAAAATCCCAAAACCTAGTTTTCTTTGATTTTCCAAAAACCCAAACAAATAAAGATGAGAAGTTTTTGCACTTAAAACTCTTTTGAAAACTCTTTTAAACACTTCAGAAAACTGGAAATTTTTCTCTTAGAAAACTTGGCAAAAATCCCCAAAGAGATGGGGTTTATATAGCCCCCAAACAAAACTAGCCATTAGGCTGAGTTGGCAGTCTGACAGACTGCCGGTCGACCGGTCCGGTCGACCGCCAACGGTCAAAAATGTGACCGTTGGGCAATAGCGGTCGACCGGCCCGGTCGACCGAAACATCCTGAGAGCAGAACTCTCATCTCGGTCGACCGGCCCGGTCGACCGTCCCAGAGACTCCAAAACGTGCACAGACTTGTGCACGTCGGTCGACCGTCCCGGTCGACCGGCCTATGGTGCGGTCGACCGGTCCGGTCGACCGACTTGGCCTGTCAGCCAGTCCTCAGTTCTGCACAGATACGGGATTTGAAAATAGGTCTTTTCACTCAATAAAAATCCCATAAATTCACAGTAAATCTAAAAAATAGTTTTAATCACAATAAAAACTGTTTTTCTAAAAATATGTTTTTCTAAAACTTGTTTTATCATTTTACTTTGATAACCAAACTTGTGATAAAAATTTCAAGACATATATCAATCATATCAATTCATTTTTGAGTCTTGCAAATTTTATCAAAAACAAAACCTTGTATTTTGTCAAACTTGATTTTTCCAAAACATGAATAGGGATATCAAAATAAGTTTGTTTACCAAGTTAAAGCATGTATGTATAAATAGAAAACATCTACTATACATATAACATATGTAAACTTGTTTTGATCAACTATTCATAAAAACCAAATATCAAATCATAAAATGTGTGTGTTTTGTGTTCACTTGAGCATATCAACTAAACTAAGCTTTACAAATATGGATCTAAAACACAAACTCTAAACTAGGATACCTAAGTCTTCTTGACGATCTTTATCTCAAGTAGACTTGCTCCAAAACTCCGTGATTCTCCAAGTGCAAAGGTATGATCTTTAAGCTTTGGCACCTGAATCACCATGATAAGCTTCTAATCATCTTGTTGAAGCTAATCACCAACTAATATCCTGTTAATGATCTGAAACTTAGAAACACAAGAATATTAGTAAACATAACTACATGAGTGTTGATCATCATCAAAACTAGAGTGGAAGGCCATTGGGCCAACACTTTGTGCCTTGGGTTGTATCCCTCAAGTTGTGAGGTGATCCTTGTGTTTGCTTTGTGCTAATCCCTCGGGTTGTGAGGTAATTGTTTGTTGGATTGGAGCTTGCCTCAAGGAGGAGATTGTGGTTGTAAAGAGAGGAGTTGGGTACTCCTTGTGAGAGTTCTTTGTGGACTAGCTAGTGGATTAGAAATCCTTCGTGTGTCGAAGGCGGGGATGTAGAGCTGGGTGCTCGAACCTCGTAACATATCTTATTGTTTGCGCTTGATCCATTGACTCTTTCTCTATCTCTCTCTTTACTTTGTGCCTTGCAACTATTCATATTATGCATTCATAATTGCTTGGCTTGGTTTGTGTGCATCATTTGTTGATTGCACTTGAGTGTATTGCATTAAGTTTTTAAATTCCGCATTAAGTTCACTAGATTAGCATAATCACCTATTCACCCCCCCTCTAGGTGACCTTTCACTACTATTATTATGGCTTGTATTTTTATTATTAGTAGTAGTATCTTCCTTCCCTTTATTCCAACCCATTACCCATTACCCTTTTATCTCAACCTATACCCATTAGTCTAAATCCAACCCATTATCTATCCATACCCTTGTATCCCATGATCTACACCCATTATGAAACCCACTACCATAAACCCAATACCCATATACCCAATATGACTTCCTATATAATCATCATTACACTAATCCTTACCCTAATCATAAACCTAATCTATCTCTTCCCAACACAGCCGCCAATACCCACAAACCGCCTCCCACAGCCCCGTGCCCTTTCCTGGTGCGCTATCCCTTCTCCATGGCCAACAACCCCCCTCCTCGGCCTCCGATAATACATTTGCGAACCACATCAGCCAAACACAGCCAGCACCCCCTTGCGCCTGCCCTCTTCCCCCTCTGCCAGCTACAGCTGTTCCCTTCTCTCCCTGCGCAAGCTCCTCCATGGTCAAGTGTAGCCACTCCCTGGCTGTGCACAGCCCATGGCGCATGGCAGAGAAGCACCCGGCCACAGCCCGGATCACCATAGCCACGATAATGAGAGCCGCCCCATCTTCTTCTTCCGCCCAACCCCTGGCAGCCCTCATGCACGGCAGGACCACAAGTCCAAACTTCCTACATCTCCCTCCTCGGCTGTTGCCCACGACCCCTCTTTGGCCAGAGACAGCAGGGCGCAAGCCCCCATAACTCCTCCTTGGCAGCACTCGATCCCCCCTGGCCTCTAGCAAAACCCCTGGCTTGGCCAAGCCCTGAGCGTAGCCGAGCCAGGCCTGGCGCACGAAAAACGACGCGCATCAGTACCCTCGGCCTGCTACTTCCCAGATCGGCAGCACCCACACTGAAATCCCCTCCGATGGCGAGCTCCGATGAGCCGTCGAGCCCCTCTGGCAGCCCAGACTCATCCCCCTCCTCTTCGGTGTTGTCCGCGAGATCCGCCGCAGCCACCGTCGAACCACCACTTGGCTGAGCCTCTTGCCGTGAGCTTCCTCCCTCTCTTTGTATTTCATGTAGGGTGTTCGTGAGTTATTATATGTGTTGGTACATTTTGTAAATATGTGTATTGTGTTGCAAGAGTGTGTGTATATTAATATATTTTGTGTGTTAATTATATGTGTGGGTGTTGGCATGATAATTATGTGTATGTCTTTAATTGTACCGCATGTATGTATGGTGTATGCTTCAGTGTATGCATGTTTGCATATAGTATATGTATTTATATATAGTGAGTATATATGTATATATGTATGCATGTATATAGGTGTATGTATGTGTATACCGGTATATGTGCATGTATATGGGCGTACCCGTGTATGTATACACATGTGACGTGTGTGTATGGGTATAGGTGTGAGTGTATTAGGTGTGTATATTGATTCTCCTTCCTCTATTTGTGTTTGGTGGCATGTTACAGCGTTTCAGACTCGTTCGTGCAATCCGAACTCGGTAACGGGAGATTCGGATTTGTATCCATTCTGGACCCGATGCATAGGCGATTCAAAGGCTGATCTGTAGATCAGTAGCAGTTCGTGTAGTGAAGACAAGATGGCGATTCGATTCTGAAGCTGCGTCATTTCATGTGAGTATTAGTTCTTTTGTATTTACTGTTGTCGGTATGCATTTACATGTTACTCTCATCATTTCATATGACCTTCTATTAATATGACTAGTTTGATTAATTATATCACTTCATTAGAGACCAGTGATTATTCATCTTAATTTTGTAGTCGATATGAGCTTGTATCAGCATCATTTCATGTGTTGGAAGTTTGTCGATGTTGGTTTAGGCCTAGTATTGATACACCTTAGACTGTGACTTGACTCGGCTCGATCTTGATGTTGATATAATTGGTATTAGTTATCAGATTTGATATTCATGTATTTGGTGATTATTTCCAATCGGAACTCTTTTGGATATTGTGGACAAGTAGATATGACGTCTCTACTGATATGAGATGGTTTAAAGATACCACAGATAATAGATCAGATGTAGTTGATGTTATACATTTTGGGACTCGATGTTTTGTCATCAAGATATTAGTATTCTTGCTAGTTCTTTTTTAATTGTTTATTATGCTAGATTCGGTCATAGTTGTGAGGAAAGTTGGATTGTGATTTGAATTGATCTTGAGTTGGAGTTAATCTAGAATTTACATTCTTTATATCGTATCTTGAACTCATTAAGATAGGTTTGACGTAGCTGGATTTATAGTTGTGAGTATTTGGGATTTATTTAGATGATATTTTGTTGATGTTGATTATCAGAAGTAGATATTCTAGACCATATGTTATTTGAGGATGATTCTCTTACTTTGTTAAGATTTTAGCATCCGTTGACTTGTTGATCTCGAGGATATACCATGTGCTTTATGTTTAGTTATTGTTTACTTCAGTTAATAGAGATTGAGTTATTGTGACAGTGACCTAGTCGATATCGGTGATCTTGTACTTCAGAGTTATCACATAGCACTCATCACTTTATTAATTATTGGTGAGATTATTTGTTAGTGATTATATGATGTGTTCAGAGTTTATACGAGTTGGTAGATATCTGTATCAGTTGTCAGTTGTTAGTGATACCATTGTGTTAGTGGCTATATCTCCAGTATCCTATTTCAGATGTCAGATATTAGTTATCAGCTACTTAGTTGTCAGATATTAGTTGTAAGTTGTCAGATTATCAGCTATTATTGACATCACTAGTTGTTAGAGATATCACTAACTCTTTAATAATAACTCATATTAATTGCTTATTAATAAAAGACACAATAATCCGGGGAACAGGGGTAATTGCCTGATAATGCATGTCGTGTATTTTGGGAGGACTTATTATGGTACCGAGTTGTGGGTTCCACCATGTGGAACCAAGGTAGTACTGGCTATCTAGTTATTTTGTTGTTAGTTGTCAGAGCTATGCACGAATTACGGCGCTACACTAGTTATTTTTTCATGTGGGGATGTGATCTTCAGTAATTAGAGCCTTACGGCTTGTCCTGGTTTAACGCCAGGGGTGTTAGACTATAGTACCAGGCATGCACGGTACCCTTTCAAAACACATGCACTATATTGGCGGGCAGTTACAATAGCAGTAACAATAACTTTGCTTGATATGTGGGAAAACGCTGTGGTATTAGACATAGCTAAGTACTACATTAGTTAGGTTAATAATAACCAACCAGACTAGTGATATATGCTAGGTTACACATCTTGACATCAATTATTTGTTTACTGTTGTAATAGTTGCCTTTTATCTACATACATGTTGTTATTCACTTATCCTTCAGTTGTCTGTTTATCATACTATTTAGTTATCTTCTGTCTGCAGTTTTCTCTTTATTATCTTGTGCACCTTATTTATATGCACGAGCACTTGTCTTTACACACACACACACACTCACTCACTGAGTCACTTTCTGATGACCCTGGATTTGTACATCTAGATATTAGATGCTTTCTTATATTGTTCAAGTGTTCATGGAGATCGTACGCTCCGCGAGGAGCTGGAGATTCTCCCTATTTGATTCCGGTATTCTTATCTTTCTTACCTTCCTGTTATTTCCTGATTCTCGATATATCAGATTCGGTTGTTATTCCAGTTCTTATTTATATGATATCATGCGTGGATACTTATATGTGATATTGTAGTAACCATGATTCATTATAGTTTCGACTTATAGCTTGTTTCGGGTTACTTAAGGCTTAGCGCGTATATGTGAGGTATTTTCTTGCGTATATGTGTCGCCGACTTTTATCGCGTCTCCGCTTTAGCGTCTTTTGGGAAGCGGGGCGTGACAATTATGGTGCCATTTGCCATCAAGTGGAGCAGCAAAGCAGCAATTGGATGCATGGTCTCACTTAAAAGATAATGATAGCTCAAAACATGATAAACTTTACTAAGCAGTTTGATCAATCAGAATTAATTTTGATTAAAGAAAAAATAGGTTTTTGATCTATTCTTGAAATGGTTAACTACGTCCTCAAATTTGAATTACTCCTCGGATTGGTATGTTTTCTGTATAATGCAGTTTTTTTCTGGTAAGTTTAGTGCTTTTGGATTATTAACTACAAATGATTCAAATTGAACAAGTATCAAAGTTTTTGTAATTTATCAACTTAAGCATCATTTCTCTTCCTCTCGATTACTGCAAAGCAAGAAACAACTCCTCCTTCAAATAAAACAAAATAACTAGTTGTAGTTCCATTTCAAGGTCAATTAACAATAAAAAATTTCTTTGAGATAAGCATTCATACAATATCAGCAATCAAGCAACAAAATTTTAACTCATCAGATGAGTCAAATTCCTCAAACAAACAATTTAAGGTATCAATTCCTCTTTTGACCTATGATAAATAATCAAAACTATCAGTTGGTGCATCGAGCATTTCTGCCCTAAACTAAGAAATCTCAAACAGCAAAGAAGGTAACTGTTACTAAATTTAGAAACTTATCGACCAAAAAAACCGCCTTTACAAAGAAAAATTCACATGAATATATTTCAGATGAAACTACAACAAGCAGTATATATACAGCTCGTAACTAGGTAAATCATCCGAACAATACATTGAACTACCTAAAATCATTCTATGAGAATTGGCTCAATGAGCAACAAGTTGATTCAATCCTTTGTAATGCTAACGGAATCGCCAAGGTAGCCTCCTTCCTAAAAGGAGGAGTAACATGCTCTTATTTATGGCTATATGAACAAAATTTTGACGAAGATCATTATTGAGAGACTCCGTGTTGAGTTCCTTCCGGTCGTCTCTAATAAAATTCTTAATAAACTCTTTTGCAGTTTCGTAACATTGGATTGATAATGATGTCTCTACCTCTGCCTACAAAATTAATCATGTATAGAGTTAGCGATTAGCATACACGAAAGTATCTTATTTGCAAGAATAAGAGCTTTACATCATACTTGGAAGGTGCTAAGTCATCAATGAGTCGAACAAGCAGGGAGGCCACACATCTTAATTGGTATGCTTGTTCCAAGGGGTCAAAAGATTCACTAATTAATTCATGCCCTGCATATCATAAAGCATAGATGATGAGAACGCGACATCCAATCGAAATCCAAGGCATGATGAGAAGCTCTTGTTCTTGCAAATAAGATACTTCCATGTATGATGATCACTAACTCTATGCATGAATAATTTTGTAAGCAGAGGCAGAGACATCGTTAACAATCCAATGTCGCATGAAGGACTCCGGTGAATCATACAAAACTGCAAAAGAGTTTATCAAGAATTTGATTAGAGACTACTAGAAGGAACTCAACAAGGAGTCTCTCAACAAAGATCTTCCTCAAAATTTTGTTCATATAGCCGTAATACAGTAAGAACATGTTACTCCTTTCAGGAAGGAGGACTGCCTTAGCAATTCCGTTGGCATAACAAAGGATCGAATCAACTTGTTGTTCATTGAGCCAGCCTCATAAAATGGTTTTAGGTAGTTCAATGTAATGTTCGGGTGATTTTACCAAATTATGAGCCGTATATATATATTGTTTGTTGTAGTTTCGTCTGAATATATATTCATTTGAAATTTTCTAAATAATGAATCTAACATATGTATGTATTGTCTCCAAAAAGAAAGATCTATTCCTTTTTGCTATGTGCAGCATATCTCTCCAAGTAACAAATCACCTTTTCACCAGCGGGCTCAGCATACTTGCAAGCCCAACATTGGCCCAAAGAGAGAGCTTGGGTCTTGCCCTTAGCCCCCATCAATTCGCTGCCATTTACCCTGATCCACAACTCAATTAGAGATATGCAGTTCTCCAGAGACTCCAGTCATCAACGCAAACAAGAAATCTTTCCTTCACCTTTCTGATACACATCAATAAAACACCTTGCTTCTACCCTTGGCATCAACCAGTGCAAAGGGACCTCAAGAGAATGCCTCACTTGCTCTACTAGATTTACGTCGTTGCTGCCTTTCCTTAAGCATTGCAGGTGCTTAACACTGAATTCCTTAGCTTCTTCCAGTACCTGCACCTCAGGCAATGCTAGTTGAGTAGCTTCATATAAGCCCAACATGCCCATTACATCTTGGGTCAGGAAACCTATGAATCCTTCGCCTTCTCTGAACTTTTTGAAGATGTCTAATTCCACAAGTTATGAAATTTTAGATTAGAATATCCGTATTGAAGAATTATCCTGTGAAAACTTTTGATACAATGGGCCTTCACCTTTTAGGCCAAAGTTACGTCTATAAACCTTATACACACATATATGTATGCAGGTGTGTATGTGCGTGTACATATTTAAGATAAAGATTAAGAGAGCTACAAAATAAAAGAAAATGAAAGTTTTTCTCTAAAAAAAAAACCAACAGGTTACTTCCACTCTCTCAACATAGGAGAGAAAGTTCCTCCAGCAATATTAACAATATGCTTTTCAACTTGTAGGCTCATTGTCACACGTCATATGTCTTACCAATCCTCTTCTATTTCTTCTTAATTAAGAAAAGACATGATAAAATTATGAACATTTGAAATGGGATTAATTGCACAGTCATACTAGAGAACTGATAGTGACAGTCTTCTCATAGGAGCCTGAAGCAAAGGGCAGTCTCCCTCAATCCATGAAGAGACTCGAACTTGTCCATATAGAATCGCACAAGTGCATCCCCGATCTCCATCTCGAAATGGTACACCACACCAAGCCCCCTGATCGAATCAATGAGTTCGAGTCTAGCCAATGGCTTGTCTGTTTCCTTGAGCAGTTGCTTCACCTCTTGCTTCAATTCCTCGACGTGGACATTGAATTAGCTATACTTAGAGAGCAAAATGGGAGGATCACAACTTATTGATATCAAGGATTTAGTCATTGATCAGTTTCGACTAATGAATTAAACACTTACAATATTGGACGGGCTTCGAATGGATTCGATGCATTGAGGATCCCAAATGGTTGGGTGGTAGTCTGGAGATCGCCGTGATATGTATTCTACCTGGCATGGTTCAACTTTGGTCCGAAGGGTTGAAATCAATCAGCTGTGAGGCTTCTACATTCAGCATGTTTAAAGAGAACATTGAGACATTATCATGACTAACAATAATAATAAATAATAATAATAATTACCATGTCGAATGAGCACAGGTTAGATGCTCCTTGATCGACAAGTAAAAAAGTGCCTGTGATTTGGAATGCGACTCCATGAGCAGAACCATTGAAGCGGTAGGTTCAGCATTAGTGCTTGATTTTGAGTGGAACAATGGAATTAGAGGTCAATAATGTGATGATTAATGAGAGGACCGAGGAGCTTGCATCTCATACATATATAGATCTTTCATTTTGGTGCCTAAGTAAATTAAAAAGAAAAAAATGGAATTAAAAAAGGGAGGGGAAAAAGAGAAATTTTTTGCTGATTGTTTTTTTTGCTCTCAACCTCTAATCGAAGGCTGCAAGCTGTCCAAAAAACACGAATCTCTCCATTTGCTGTGTTTTTTGGATGGCTCACGCTCGCGGTTAGGGCTATGTGCAAAAATCAGGTAAGCAAAAATTTCTCAGGGAAAAAGCGTGTTCGATTGATCGTACATTCTCTAGTGCTGATGATTAATCAATGTTGCATTGGTAGAACAAAAGTTTTGACAACATAGTGATTAGTCTATAATTTTGCATTATTATATCGCATTTTCCTACTGATTTATGATAAATGTCGGTCTAAACCGTATTTTGGTCTCTCTTGCAGATAATCAAGAGTTTAAGGGAAAAGGAGTAATAAGAGCTTAATTAACCCCATTTTCGGGTAATTAATCCGCTTCTTAGAGGCCAAGCAGGGAACTTCTAACCATGCATTGAATCTAGACCTTTGCGCATGTCAGACGATATTCGGGGCAAAATACTAGAATTGGGATATACCAGGAGTCTTCGAAGCAACGGGGAGATCCTCACCAAAACCAGGAAAATAATTCCAATAGCTGCGGATCCGCGGCAATTTGGTGGGCCACGCGTCGATCTTCGACGCGTGGTTCCGTCTTGCCTTCCGATGCTTCTTTTGCCTATAAAAAGGGCAGGGTTTGGCCGAAACGAGAGAGTTTTTGATTTTAGGCTAGGTTTTCTATCTTTAGGTAGGGTAGTGTAGGTGTTCTTCTTCTCGTATTTTGTATTTGCATTTTTGTTTTTAGATCTTATAGTAGGGCTGAGAGATTCAGAGAGAGATAGAGAAGGTTGATGTAATAGATGGTGACAATCTATGTAAAGGTGCCTCCTTTCTTCTCCAATGTATCTTCTCCATCTTCTACATGATGGTTAGCTAGATTTTCTTCTCATGGTGACTAACTGCTAACTCTAACTAGCTACCACTTACTTGATAATCCACATGAATCTAATAGCCTCTACAAGGCATTGCTCTTGCAAGAGCCATTGATGGCTCATGATGATTGGTTCTATCTAACTTGCTAACTCGCTAACCAAGCTAACTCTCTCTTATTTCATGCTTGTTTCTAATGGTTTGATGATCTAATGTTTGTATTATTGCTCTTGATGCAAGTTTTGAATGTGAAGAAGCATCTTATTTACCATGCTTTGTATCGTCTCTTGAGCCAAGGATTTAGTGATGGCCAAAGATCCATGTGAGGCACTATCACTAAGAGGTTAGCATCTTAGTGGAGTAATTAGTAGTTAGAAATCATGAGACTTCTTTCATAGCATTCCTTTCCTTTTACTTTGTTTTAAGAATCATTTTCAAAACTTTTTTATTATTTTCCTATCGATGTGTTCACCGCTTTCTTAGTTCGTCTTTGTTTCATTTTCTTCACCATCACTTTTTCTTTGTTTTCACATCGTCGTTTTTTCACTCTCCTCCTCCATCACTTATGATTTTCTTTTCTTTCTTTTTCTTTTTCATTCTTTAAACCAAAGAAGAACTATTAACAACCGACGTGAATAAGAACTTTTAATGTTTCTATTCGTCTCCCGTCCCTGTGGATTCGACCTGTTGAGCCAATGCTATAACGAAGTATCGAGGGAACTTAGCACATACAAACTTTTACATTGATTTCTAAAACAAACACCTTTTCGGTGCTAGTTCCGCCCCAATCAAATTTTTGGCACCGTTGACGGGACGTGAATGGTTTTGTTTCCACATTTTTTGTTAACATGTTCTTCTCTGTTTTGGTGTGCAGGACTATTTTTATAGGAGCTTAACATTGCAGAATAAACATTAGCTTTGCATCTCCATGCTCTAGAAAGCAGGGACCCAGCTTCTAAAGAAAAGCCGCGCAAACGTGACATTTGCCGCGCTAACGCGGCTATTTTGTGATCATTGTGTATCTTGTTGTGTTGGGATGTTTTCATTGTAATAGCTAGTGGTTCTATACTATTACTTTCCTGCTTTGATTGCCTAAACATCGCAATAAACTCAAGAACTAAAATACGGTATTTTGATGCTTTTAAAACGGTTTAGACATTTGCATTTAGGCACGTATCAATTCAATTCCAATATACTGTATTTTGTTCTGTTGTTGTGATCTGGATTGAGGTGTACATATAGCATTGCATATAGCATAGGACAAACACGTGAGTGATTTATCGCTTTGTGTTATACTCTTGTCTATATTGTACACTTGCAGAAATTGGATTTAAGGGCAAAACCCATACAAGATAAGGTGGGGATTTCATCACCCTTCCTTAGCCCAAAAATCACCTCCCCACTCACATAACCCAAGCCCTAATAAAAATTGATAGACGTTGGCCCCTAGGGACATCTCGGACTCATTAAGAGATTGACCGAGGGTGAAACTTGTTTTGAATATTACTCTTGTGAAATCGGTGTCTAAGGTTGGGGATTAAGAGGTTACGCCTCGAAGATACCGTAATTTGGCGTAATGAAAGCCCATTGCTTACGCATGGATACCTCCCACCGTATTTTGCCCCTACCTGACCGATTAGCTTGTGGTCAGATTCAAGCGACAGCCTCCCCTGGGTAATCGACCAGTTAGGAGTCGTCTAGGTCTAGATCAACACTAGTATAGGCTTGGTTTTGATTTTTTTTCTTTTTGTTTATTGTTTGATTTTTCTTTTTGTTTGTGATTGTTTGTGAAATGGAATTCAACAATAACAATTCTTTCAATCCTAATATGAATCCATATTTCACATCGACCCTATTTATTTCGGATAATTCCAACCCGATTTTTCACAATATGAACCAACCAAATACACCGGGTGGACTTATCCGAATCAATATAACCCATACCCCCAATCTTATGACTATAATTTTCAAAATAATTTTAACTCATCACAGAGTCAATGGGGATTCTCCTCCCCCGTGTTAAATTTTCAACCTCCTTGTCCACCGTATCCACCTTGTCCACAAATCTCTCAATATGCAATCCCCGATCTCGTTTTCTATACTCCTTTTCTAGCCTAACCAATTGAAGAAAATCTGAGTTAGAAAAGAGTATAGAAGCCAATGTACAAGAGGCCGAGCGACAACTTTAGAAAATGATGGCTTCTCCAATTTCATAATATTTTCAAGAGTCTTACTCAGTTCCACCTCCTCATAATGAACAACCATCTACCTTGGAAACGAGTAAGGAACTCTTGTGTGAGTCCAAGCTTCAATCTCAAAACATGTTGGACTCACAATCTTCACTATCTTTCCAAACCAAGTCTCTTATACTCCCTTTCTGGAACATCCACTTGCAGAAAAATCAAGCCTAGAAAAGAGTATAGAAATCTTGCAGGAGTCCGCATTACAATTTCAAAAAACTTCTTCTCAGTCTATTGATAGGTTGGAAACACAATTGAGTCAATTTGTAAACATTTATAGAAATGAGAAAACTCTCTCTTGTCAACCTTTGACCATCCAAATAGCTCTAACTCTATCAATTTGACCCATGACTCTTGTTGTTTTGGAAACCAAGATTCTTACACTCCTTTTCTAGAAGAACCACTTGAAGATACATCACATCTGGAAAAGAGTATAGAAGTCTTGCAAGAGTCCGCCACACTACAATTTCAAAGATCTTCTGCCGAGTCTATCAATAGGTTGAAAAACATTGAGTCAATTGGTTAGCATTTATAGGAATGAGGAAACTCTATCTTATCAATCTGTGACCAATTCAGCTATCCCTAACTCTATCGATCTGACCGAGGACTCTTGTCATTTTGGACACCAAATTTCAATTTCAGCACACCCATATGAACTTGACCACACTCCAAATGTTGAAAATCCTATTGACATTTTGGCAAGTTATCCTTTTTTGAAATTGAACTTGAGCATGAATATGATCCTGACTTCAACTTGGTAATTCAATTTCACTTCCTGATTCAATATTGACTGAGGTGTTTTTACCTGAATTCAGGCCTTTTCCCGATTCAGTATTGATCCAGTACCAGTCCATTGTGAAATTGAATCACCAATCTTTTATGATCATCATATTGAACTTGACCAATTTCATACTTTTGAAAGTCCTATTAATAAATTGGCAAGTTCTCATTTTTATGAAATTGAACTCAATGAGGAATGTAACTTCGATTCTCAAATTTGTGATCCAGTTCATTTTCTAAATCAATATCGACTCCTATTTTGTTACCCAATTTGATCAACATTTTAGAGTCAGTTTGATTCCCATACTTGTCATTCTTGAACTTGAATCACCAATCTTCGAAAGTCACATTCCATCATGGGGAAATGAATGTGAACTTGCGTTTCAACTTCTTGATTTGGACCCACTTTCTAAACCAATCTCGACTCCTGAACCTTTTCTTAACTTAAGTCTTTTTCCTGAGTCGGTATTAGTTCTTGTACTTCCTGAGTCCAAATCAATGATTCCATTCTGGGACAAGGGTCTTGATAAATTTGACTCTGAAATGATTTTGAAAATTTGGAAATTAGATAGGGTAAAATTTTAATAAAAATCATTCATATATACATCATTCTAGTGGGTTGTATTTTAGAGGTCTCTGGTGGGTTCCTCTAGATTCCACGCACATTGGATTGGGCCACATTTCGTGGACCAATCAGACCACCACCGGAACTATCACCTTGAGGTAATTTTTCCTTCCCTCTCTATTTGTTTCATGCGTACATACATCATGATGCATTGAGGACAATACATGAGATAAGTGTGGGGAGGGTTTACTAACGTAGAGTTTTAGATTTCTTTATTTTTCACTTCTTCTTAAAATTCTTCTTTTGTATAGGATTTTTTCTCTTTCTGTAAAAACTTTTGAAAAAAGAGACAAAGTTTTGATCTATTTTAAAGAAAATTAAGATGATCTTAGAAATTAAGGAAGCCTTAAATTATGGCATCTTAAACTAGTCGAAATAATGGATCTTGTTTAAAATTATAGGATAAGTAAGATAAATTGGAGAGAAAATTTTATCTTGAATTTTTTGCCTTAGATAGTATGCACTTCACACTTACACATTTTTGGGATGGAAACAAAGACCTAAAATGCCATAAAGTAAATAAAAAGAAAAAAATATATACATGATATACATGAAAGAAAAAAAATTACTTATTAAGCTGGATACTTATGCCTCAAGAAGTATGATTATTCACGCTTAAAGGTGGTAATAAAGAACAAATAATCCCCCTTAGTTTTGTGGCATTGTTTACTCGAGTCCTTAAACCCTAGGAATGTTTTCTCATCGGGTGCCATAGGACCGTCTGGTTTGTGAGTCATCGATTAAGGCTCGCTACATGGGTGAACTAGAACGCCTAATGAAACTAAGGGAAGAAAAAAAGGAAAAAAAAAAAATATATATATAAAAAATGGCTTGATGGTTGGAGTTGAAATCCCAGAAATCTTCACTATCACAAAGTGCATATTATCTAGGCTTTATGAAGGATAAATATTCAGTCCAATTTTGAATTCTTACCCTAATTGAAGACAAGATCTTGCATATAAACTAAGTTTAAGGAAGAATGATTTTTAGTGGACTTATGACCTTAGATCGCTAATATTTTCGCAAAAATATTTCGAAAACTTGTCTCTCTTTCAAAATGTGTTTTCAAAACTAACATTTGTCTTCTTTCTTTATAGATTTTGTGGGTGCAATCCGCTGAAAACCCTTAAGAGACAACACTCCTCCTCTAGGGGTAGCCTAGAGGTTTAACGGCTTGCTGCGCACGCTCAGTGCAATCGCGTCACCTGTGAAAGTGGTGTAATAACATTTGTAGTATAGTTTTTCTTTTTTGTTTTTCTCGGGACGAGCAAAAGATAAATGTGCGGGTGTGATTAGTCTATAATTCTGCGTTATTATATCGCATTTCCTTACTGATTTATGAATAAAATGTCGGTCTAAATCGTGCTCTGGTCTCTCTTGCAGATAAATCAAGAGTTTAAGGGTAAAGGAGTAATAAGAACTTAATTAACCCCATTTTTGGGTAATTAAATCCGCAATTCTTAGAGGCCAAGTAAGGGAACTTCTAGAAGATGCATTGAATCTAGACCTTTGCACACGTCAGACGAATATTCGGGCAAAAATACCAGAATTAAGATATACCAAGAAGGTCCTCGAAGCAACGGGGAGATCCTTGCCAAAACCAGTGAAATAATTCCAATAGCCGCGGATCGGCGGAAATTTTGTGGGGCCACGCGTCGACCTTCGACGCGTGGCCCGTCTCGCCTTCCAGATGCTTCTTCTGCCTATAAAAAGGGCAGGGTTTGGCCGAAACGAGAGAAGTTTTTGATTTTAGGCTAGGTTTTCTATCTTTAGGGTAGTGTAGTGTAGGTGTTCTTCTTCCTCGTATTTTGTATTTGCATTTTTATTCTTAGATCTTGTAGTAGGGCTGAGAGATTCAGAGAGAGATAGAGAGGGATTGATGTAATAGATGGTGACAATCTATATAAAGGTGCCTCCTTTTCTTCTCCAATGTAATCTTCTCCATCTTCTACATGATGCTTAGCTAGATTTTCTTCTCATGGTGACTAGCTACTAACCTCTAACTAGCTAACCACTTACTTGATAATCCACATGAATCTAGTAGCCTCTACAAGGCATTGCTCTTGCAAGAGCCATTGATGGCTCATGATGATGGGTTCTAACATCTAACTTACTAACTCACTAACCAATTTAACTCTCTTATTTCATGCTTGCTTCTAATGGTTTGATGATCTAATGTTTGTATTAGCTTACTCTTGATGCAAGTTTGAATGTGAAGAACCATCTTATTTTTCATGTTTTGTATCGTCTCTTGAAGCCAAGGATTAGTGATGGCCAAGGATCCATTTGAGGCAACTATCACTAAGAGGTTAGCATGTTAGTGGAGTAATTTGTAGTTAGAAACCATGAGACTTCTTTCATAGCATTCCTTTCTTTTTACTTTATTTTAAGAGTCATTTTCAAAACTTTTTTATTATTTTCCTATCGATGTCTTCACCGCTTTTTTAGTTCGTCTTTGTTTCATTTTCTTCACCATCACTTTTTCTTGTTTTCACATCGTCGTTTTTATCACTCTCCTCCTCCATCACTTCTAGATTTCTTTTCTTTCTTTTTCTTTTTCATTCTTTAAACAAAGAAGAACTGTTAACAACCAACGTGAATAAGAACTGTTAATGCTTCTATCGCCTCCCGTCCCTGTGGATTCGACCCGTTGAGCCAATGTTATAGCGGAAGTATCGAGGGAACATTACCACATACAAGCTTTTACATTGATTTTATAAAAACACACCTTTACGAGTTAGTTCCGCCCCGATCACATAGTACTAGGACCAAAGTCTAATCCACATCACTAACATACGTCACTTGTTTAATGATGTTAGTGATGCCACTTGTTTCGTAAGTGAGAAGGTGAACATCCATTGCTTCTAGTAAAAATGTAAGACCTAAATACATAGTGATAAGACCCAAATGCTATTAGCAATGCCACTAATTTGTCTATAAGGGGGAGGAAGATATTTTCCTCACATCAACAATAAGACGAAGGGGGACCAAGAGATGCACGGATTAATTCCTGGTGACAAAGCAATATTGAACTATGTAAGGTCACTCCATGATTATGGGTTCAATGAACAATGACTTGATTCGATCATTTGTTATACCAATGGAATCACCAAGGCCATCTCCTTACCTAAAGAAGGTGCAGCTTGACCTTATTGTGTTTATGGCTAAACGAACAAAGTGAGGCTTCTGCATTCTCAGCAGGTTCAAGAGAATATTGAGACATTATCATGACTAACAATAGCAACAGCAGCAATAGTAGTAGTAGTGTAATAATAATAATAATAATAATAATAATAATAATTACCATGTCAAACGAGCACAAGTTAGATGCTCAACCTGATCGATCAAGTGAGAAGCGCCTGCGATTTGGAATGGCGAGTCCATGATCGGAAACTTGAAGTGATAGGTTCAGCATTAATGCTTAATTTTGAGTGGAACAAATGGAATTAGAGGTGGATATTATGATGGTGAATGAGAGGACCGAGGAGCTTACATCTTATACATATATAGATCTTTCATTTTGGTTCCCATGTAAATTAAAAAAGAAAAAATGGAATTAAAAAAAGGGAGGGGAAAAGAGAATTTTTTTTTGTTCACTGGTTTTTTGCTCAGCCCCTCACCGCGGGCTGTGAGCCATCGTTCGCCGATGTTTTTTGGATGGCTCACAGCCCGCGGTGGGGCTGTGAGCAAAAATCCGGTGAGCAAAAAAATTCTCAAGGAAAAAAGCTTGTTCAATTGATCGTACGTTCTACTCCAGTGCTGATGATTAATCAATGTTGCATCGGCAGAACAAAAAGTCTGACATCATAGTACCAGGACCAAAGTCTAATCCACATCACTAACGTACGTCACTTGTTTAATTGATGTTAGTGATGCCACTTGTTTCGTAAGTGAGAAGGTGAACATCCACTGCTTCTAGCAAAAATGTAAGACCTAAATACATAGCGATAAGACCCAAATACTATTAGCAATGCCACTAATTTGTCTACGAGGGGAGGAAGATATTTTCCTCACATCAACAATAAGACGAGGAGGGACCAAGAGATGGATGGATTAATTCCCGGTGACAAATAGTACTAGGACCAAGATTTCACTTTGCCTGCAAATCATCAATGTTAGCAGGCCATGTGCATCCTTCCTGTACAATGACAAGAGAGTGTTAGGACCAAAGTTTTGGTAGGTGACAATTTCCAAAAGCTCATTGGACATTTTGTAAAATGAAAAATGTAGCCCATAAAGAAGCATGTATTACCTCGTGAATATATCTCAGAAAAAATTACAACAATGTATTATGGCTCATAATTGCATTAGATCACCAAAACAATATTGAACTAAGTAAGATCACTCCATGATTATGGGTTCGCCAAGGCCATCTTCTTTACCTAGAGAAGGTGTAGCTTGACCTTACTGTGTTTATGGCTAAACCATCAAAGTTCCGAAAAAGAATGATGTTGAGAGTCTCCTCATTGAGTTCCTTGCAATCGTCGCGGATCAAATCCTTAATAAACTCTTCCCTGCATCTTATAATCTTGTGTTGATCAATAATGGCACATGCATTCTTGTGCGCTGAATGGGATGAGAGAATTTGAATCCGATCACAAGTCTTGGAGCAGGTCTAAGGAATTTGATTTTTCTGATTCTGACATAATATTTTTTCTTCTTGTTTGGTTGTTTGTTTGTATGATTCAGGTAATTTCGAATGATAATATTAAAACAACGAATCTTTGGTTTGTAAATGAATTACTGGCTCGTAAGAGAACCAACCAAAATCTACATCGTAGATATATGCATTACCAGTACAATAATCACCGAAACAATTAATAGTGAAGTAAGATCATTGCGTGTGGATTGGTTGGATGAACAATGAGTTGATTTGATCCTCTGTTATGGCAGTAGAATTACGAAGCCATCACCTTTCTGAGAGATAGGTGTAATATGCTCTAACGTTATTTATCTATTGCATAAATGAAGTTCCAAGGAAGATCACTACTGAGAGTTTCCTTACTTTTGAGAAGAAAAAAAAATGTGGGGTATCACCCGTGCCTCTCGCATGCAGAGAGAGCATTCTGCCATTTGAGCTACATTCCCTAACTGAGAGTTTCCTTATAAAGTTCCTTCCAGTGGCGACTAACTAAAATCCATAACAAATTTCTTGAAATTTCATAAGATTCAGCTGAATCTTGTAGGTACTTCTCCGTTGTTATACTGATCTTGATCGTGTAAGCACTTCTCCACTACATCTATCTCTATTGGTGAATTCTGGGAGCACAACAGAATTTAATTGTAGGGAGAGAAGAGATAGAGGAGATAAAAAGACATCAGAAGAGTTTTTATAACTCATCAGGATGATAACGCAGAGATCGGAAGTCAAAAGGAGGAAGAACAGGAACTCGTTACAGGCCAAGATAGAACCCAATAAGGGGTTCTGTAGGTACTTCTCCGCTACATATATCTCTAATGGCTTAATCCTCTGAGGTGAATTATACTATTCTTGATCGTGTAAGTACTTCTCCGCTGCATCTATATCCATTGGTGGATTCCTCATTGGTTGTTGCCTCGCACCCACAAGTGGTCAGTACTCAAATTTGAAATTTTTCTCTTATTTTTAAGTCTTAGCAGGTCCCCAAATACTTACGTGAATACAATCAAGAAGGTCTTCTAGATTGTGTTCATGTAAGTATTTGGGGACCAGCTAAGATTGCATCACTTGGAGGTCATAGGTACTCTATCTCTTTTATTGATAATTTATCTAGGGAGATTTTTAGTGGGATACAAGAGAGATTCAATTCATGAGGTCTCTAGCCCATATTTATAGCCAGAGAGTCCCAAGGAATTAGGAAACCCCAATTGGATTTGACCCCAAATAGGAAAGGAATCTGAATCCGTTTAATAGAAGCAGACTGCATCTGCCGGTCGACTGACCCACGTTCTCGGTCGACCGACCGGGACCAACCGAGAGTTGTGCCTTCCAGTTGGTCAACCACGTCGGTCAATTGTTCCTTTGCTACAGTCGACCGGGCAGTCGACCGGTGATGTCTGTGCACGTCGTGCACATCGGTCGACCGGGCGATCAATCGGGTTCTGTCTTGACCTGCAACGAGTTCCTATTCTTACTCCTTTTGACTTCGGTCTCTGTGCTATCTTCTTGATGAGTTATAAAAACTCTTCCGATGTCTTTTTGTCTCCTCTATCTCCTCTCTCCCTATAATTCTCCACCTTGGAGAAAATTTTCAAAATCTGAGACGAACTCTAACGAATACTTGACAAAATCGACATAGGATCTCAGCTTGAGTGCTCTGAATGAAATCGACACACGATCTCGGTGAAATCGATACACATCTCGACTTGGCCAAAAGACGAAGCTGGTTCCTTAAAAATAAATCGCAAGCACACATACAATTGATTTTCACTTATCTCACCAGATCCAAATTGAGTTTGTCGTCGCCACCTGCAACTCTCACAAAACTCCAATATCAATTGTAAGCTTCCAACTTCAGCTCAGCTATCCAAACGGAATGCACCATACATGCCTTCCCATCACTCCACCTGAAGAGAACTACCATATGAGCCGACCAATGAACGTGTCTACAACTCAGCAACTTCATGGAATTATATTCCAAATGACCTCAAGAAGAACTCATCATGAGCCAACACTGACTCTCCAACTGACTGGCTCTTTCCAGTCCAAATGTCTTCAAGACGGTCCAATCAAAACTGAGTAGAGCACACCAAACACCATCATCAGTTTCAATAAACTGGATACACACCCCTTTATGCAAGCTTAACCATCGTCTAACCAGAAGATCAATTGTTCATCGAGATCACAACTACGTAAAGTCCAACTATTCATCTATACATGAAATCCCAATCAGCTTCTTGAGAAACTATATACACCATATAACTTCATACGGGTTGCATCACCAAATGGTTGCGCCTTTACGGCTACCTACGTACTTTGCCCAAGGGATCAAGCAAACCATAGTTCATTGAAATGAGCTCCATCGAGCTCGAGTACCTGTGACTGAATCTTCAGTAGCGAATTGATATGGATGAGTCATATAAACCTCCTTACTACCGTTATGGAGAACAACAGCCTTCAACTTGAGCTTGTCGCGATCACAAGCCTGAGATTCATGCTTCTTCACCCACTTTCGTGGTTTTATCTTTATTCCAACTGCTGCAAATAATTCGACATTCTCATCAATGTCTTCAACCTGTTTAGCATCAAAACTAGTTACATGATCTCCACCTGGTGTCATATCCGGTGAAGTCCTAACTGATATCGAACCAACTGGAGGTGGTGGAGGAGCATCAACCTCCACCTGCTGCGATACTTCCTTTGTCTTCGTCCTTTCCACTTGCTGAGAGACAGTTGTCTTTAACACTGAAGTCTCATCAAATGTGACATACTGACTCAATACGATCTTCTTGTTTTCGGGGTCCCATAACCTGCAGCCTTTCATATTTTTTTTGTCACCCAAAAACACGTCTTTGCTCGCAGATTCACCATGCCATCTTTGGCACTAAAATAGGTCGGACTTCCAAATGTCCGTAGCAAACCATCATCTTGAGCAGCTTTCCCGGACCAAACTTCCAGTGGAGATTTACTTCTTATCGCAGTCCATGATAATCCATTTATGAGATGGCTAGCATACACAATCGTCTCAGCCCAAAACGATTTGTTTAATTGTGCATTAGACAACAAACGCTGAACCTTCTCCAGCAAGGAGCAGTTTATCTTCTTAGTCAACCCATGTTTTCCATATGTGAAGTGAGTACCAATACCAGTGTTCTGGCCAAATCGTAGGAATTGGTTCTTGTATCTTTCAATATTACCAATTTGTAGCTCCTTCATCTTCCTACCTATCTGTTTGTCCATCATATCCTTCCACTTCACCAGCATATCTAAGGCTTCAAACCTTTATCTCATGGGATATATCCTATAATACTTAGATAAATTATCAATAAAAGATAAAGTATCTATGACCTCCAGCGATGTAGTCTTATCAGTTCCTAAAATGCTTACGTGAACACAATAAAGAAAACCTTCTGAGTGGTGAGTAGTGATGCTGAATTTCACCTCTTCTTGTCCAGAACGCCGTGTTCACCCAATTTCAAGTTGCAGGTAGATGCACCTTCCAATGATCCCTTATTTGCTGAAGCTTGCAATATTTTTTTACTCCGTATTCGAGCCTCATCTGCCAGACATGTGTGTAAAACATCATCTGAAGAATAGAAGTCTCCACCTGACCTGTAACTGTACTACCCTTCAAGTAGTAGAGATTGTCCATTCGAGAAAGAAAACAAAAAAATGGAAACTAATTTTCGAGTTAGGTTAGCTTTCAGTGATGTTCATGGTTGTACTCCCTTGCTGGCAAGTGCCGAACATCCCACCCATATTCTTTGAGGATATCGTACGCAGTGTCATTAACAAAGTTGTACAAAGCCAAATAATACAGCTTCAAGCAATGTGGAAGGTCTTCCATGGCCTTATGATCCCACCTATATATATATAGAAAATGTATATCAGCCTGCAGCTGAGAGAACTCTGTCAGCCTGCGGTGACGTGGCTCAAGATTTGTCACCCCACTAACTTGCGGCCCGCTTATAGGAAGAAGTTAAATTACTAGATACCCCTTATGAAAAGCTACTCTGTCGGTAAAAGACAGTGGATATGTATAGTTTATTATATTTTTATATTTTATGACGTTATTCAATTTTTGTGACAATTATCTTTTATAACTGCGGCCAAACTGCCAACATTTTTTATTAAATCACGAAACTAATTTGAATGCTTCTTTAATTTTTTTTATCTGATTTGATATTTAATGATTTTTAATGTAGTCGCAGTTTACTTTTTTTTTCATGTAATGTATAATGCGATCAAGGACCCGACTATGGTCGCAATACTTAACGAGAGCGATAGTATAATCGTAGTTTACGTATTATTCTATATTTTTTGTTCTTCATTTCTGACTGTTGTCTGATCCTCCTATGAACTAATAAATTGATTTTTACGTATAGTATGCGGTCATGGACTGCGACTATGGTCGCAGTACTTAACGAGAGCGATAGTATAATCGCAGTTTACGTATTATTTTATATTTTTTGTTCTTTATTTCTGACTGTTGTCTGATCCTCCTATGAACTATTAATTTGTTTTTACATATAGTATGCGATCATGGACTGCGACTATGGTCGCACTACCGCGACTATGGTCGCAGTAATTAACAAGAGCGATAGTATAATCGCAGTTTACGTATTATTTTATATTTTTTGTTCTTCATTTCTGACTGTTGTCTGATCCTCCTATGAACTATTAAATTAGTTTTTACACTGTTGTCTGATCCTCCTATGAACTATTAAATTGGTTTTTACATATAGTATGCGATCATGGACTGCGACTATGGTCGCACTACCGCGACTATGGTCGCAGTAATTAACGAGAGCGATAGTATAATCGCAGTTTACGTATTATTTTATATTTTTTGTTCTTCATTTCTGACTGTTGTCTGATCCTCCTATGAACTATTAAATTGGTTTTTACATATAGTATGCGATCATGGACTGCGACTATGGTCGCAGTACCCTCGACTGCATTTTTCTTGATGATTTTTTTTGCTAAGTTAAATGTAATAACGGTGAATAAGTACTGATTCTATAGCCGCAGTTTACGTATGTTTGTATATGTTTTAATTATAAAGTATGAATTATTTTTACTTATTGCATGCGTAGTAGCACTACGACTATGGTCGCAGTGTTTAAGAACAGCAGTCACAGTTTGATATGTAATTAAAAGAGCTTATAAGTTAATATAGTGAGAAAGAGACCTTACAAAAAAAGAGAATTAAAAGCTTTTAAAAGAAGACAAAATAAGGTTGAAATCAGAAGATCAGGAAATCCTAATCCTCGTCATTATCACCATCATAAGCAGATTCGTCGTCTTCATTCTTCTGCTCTTCCTGTTCATCACTTATTTCATCATCTTCCTGTTTTTGAGGTTTTTTTTGTTTCACCGATAAACTTCCAGAATGGATCGTCCCTGTCAAGCTCTTCGTCTGACCCGTTGCGAGAAAGCGAGCCTACAACATCAGAGGACATGCTTTCATCAAGCATGTCTCCGTCAAGTGGCAGAGGAATAATGTCTTCCTCACTAATCCTCATGAAAACTTCATTATCCTCATGAATAGGAGGATCAGTTAATACATTATTTGATGTAGTGAGATAGTCAAAAGGAGTGAAGTCTAGACTGGTATCAGATTCACTAGAATATCCTGAAGAAAAAGGACGGTGGGGGAATGATTGAAGTTGAAATCTAAGTGTTCAGAGGAAGAAGATGGGGAAGACATGATTCAAGAATGAATTGTTTTTTGGAAGTTTTTGAAATCAAATTGAAAAGGAAGAGCAAAATATAGTTTTTAGGTATGAGATAATATATTAGCTACAAGCATTATACAAAGGTCAATATTGTGAAAGAACATGAATAGTAATAATAATTGTTACAAGTGAGGGTTGAGTATGGTAGGAACTGGTAAAAAAAATTAATATTTAATTGAAGATTTATTGCGGGAGAATCCGAAGAGTTTCTTTTGCCAGAGGTTTAATACTTGAAGTACAAATTAACTTTTTATAGAATTATTTGCCTATATCTTTAGATTACGTATGGTGCACATCTTTCCTTTATCGATATTAACATTAGTGCATCTCTTTTTTCTAGACTGTTGTTGTATCACGGTAGAAAGAATATTAATTACTTTCATTTAATTCAGTGTAATTAATATAGTATTTTTTATAAGATGTGATGTACGCGAACTGATCTCAGGGTCGCATGGCTAATCTACTTTTTAAAATATAAAAAATCTTTTACATAAGGCATACGAAAGAAGATTGCGACTTTGGTCGCAGTACTGAAGGAGGTCGCATTGCTGTACGATAGATGCGACTAGGGTCACAGACGTTATATAAAAAAGTTTTGTTATACTACGACTGCGACTAGTGACTGCGACTGTGTCGCAGTTGTCATATAAAATTGAAAGTTATATTGTATTAGTCTGCGACCATGGCATGTTTTTAAATTTTCAATGCTTCTGCTTATTTTACATTATGTTGATCCAAATTTTTTTTAATTATATTTTTCGATGTAGTAAAATTACGAATTTTATAACTGTAGATATATTCAACTGAAATTTTATTTGATGATGACTTTATTCCAGTTTAGAATTAAAAAGGGGTATTTTTGTCAATTTGTTTCACGATTGTTTAGGCGGGAGCTTTTTTGATTTTTTTGGCGCCTACACTCTGCGGCCGATATGTGGCATATATTCAGCCACGCCCCGCCAGCTGAGAAACTCTCTCAGCCTGCCGGCTGAGGTACAGTAACCCCTATATATATATATATATATATATATATATATATATATATATATATATATATATATATATATATTACAAATTAATTAGTCTACAGTTTCTGAAATGAAGAGAAAAATTATGTTTGCAAATTCACCTTTTGATTGCAGTTGTGAACAATTCAGCTGCTTCAAGAGAGCCGTACGTATCATAGAAATCATCAATCACTTTTCCAATGCTAACGACTTTTGTGCTTATCTCCCTGCACTTGAAAAATTGTGGCTCGGGAGCTATTCCACTCCCCCACAAGTAATTCTCAAATATCCGATCTCTTGAAAAATCAAGCTTGTTTACTAGATCCAATTGTTCCCACCATCTAAATAACATGTTAAATCTTAAAATACTCACGGTTAAATTTAGATTTTGTTTTGTTTTCATTTATTTTCCTTATAGTCGGGTTATACGAGTGTGTCGATTTGTATTCTCTGGTATTTAGAAATGTTTTGTTAAGTTTTTATTAGAGAAATGAAGCAAATTAATTAGATCTTGATTACCTTGACAATTCCTTTATGTCTTTTTGGTGCATGGCCTGGACAACATTGAAATCCAACTTGGCTAGCTCAATCAAACAAGAATCTTTCCTTCATCTTTCGCAAACACATCAATGAAATGCCTTGCTTCTAGCCTTGGCATCAACCAGTGCAAAGGAGCCTCAAAAGAATGTCTCACTTGCTCTACTAGATTTACGTCGATGCTGCCTTCCCTCAAGCATTGCAGATGCTTAACACTGAATCCCCTAGCTTCTTTCAGTATCTTCTCCTCGGGCAATTAAAGTTGAGTAGCTTCATGCAAGCTCAATAGGCCCATTACATCTTGGGTCAGTGAACTCATGAATCCTTCGCCTTCTCTTAACTTTTTGAAGACGTCTAATTCCATAAGTTTTGAAATTTTGAGTTAGAATATCCGTATCGAAGAATAACCCTGTGAAAAACTTTTTGATGAAACGCGTGAAGTTGGCCTTCATCCTTTTAGGCCAGAGTTATGACCATAAACCTTATACACACATATATGTATGCAGGTGTGTATGTGCGTGTACATATTCAAGATAAAGATTAAGAGTGCTACAAAATATTGGGCGGGTCCCTGCGACTAATATTAACGACATGTTTTTAAACTTGTAACCTCATTGTCATATGTTATATATTACCAACCCTCTTCAAATTCTTCTTAACTAAGAAGAGAAATGATAAAAGTATAAACATTTGAAATGGGATTAATTGGACAGTCATACCAGAGGACACATAGTGATGGTCTTCTCGCAGGAGCCTGAAGCAAAGGGCAGTCTCCCTCAATCCACGAAGAGACTCGAACCTGTCCGCATAGAATCGCACAAGCGCATCGCCGATCTCCTCCTCGAAATGGTACGCCACACCAACCCGCCTGATCAAATCAATGAGTTCGAGTTTAGCTAATGGCTTGCATGTTTCCTTAAGCAGTTGCTTCACCTCTTGCTTTAATTCCTCAATGTGGGCATTGAATTTGCCATCCTTGGAGAGCAAGAGGGGAGGATCAGAACTTTTTGATATCAAGGATCTAGTTATTGATCAGTTTCGACTAATGAATTACACACTTACAATATCATAAGGGCTTTGAATGGATTCGATACGTTTAGGATCCTAAATGGTGGGGTGGTAGTCTGAATATCGCCCTAATATGTATTCTGCCTGGCATGGTTCAACTCTGGTCCGAAGGGTTGAGATCAAACAGCTGTGAGGCTTCTGCATTCAGCACGTTTAAAGAAAACATTGAGACATTATCATGACTAACATAATAATAAATAATAATAATAATTACCATGTCGAATGAGCATAGGTTAGACGCTCAGCCTGATCGAATAAGTAAAAAGCGCCTGTGATTTGGAATGGCGAGTCCATGAATAGAAACTTGAAGTGGTAGGTTCAGCATTAGTGCTTAATTTTGAGTGGAACAAATGGAATTAGAGGCTGATAATGTGATGATGAATGAGAGGACCGAGGAGCTTACATCTCATACATATATAGATCTTTCATTTTGGTGCCTAAGTAAATTAAAAAAGAAAAAAATGGAATTAAAAAAGGGAGGGGAAAAAGAGAAAATTTTTGCTCATCGTTTTTTTTTCTTACAGCCCCTCATCGCGAGCTGAGCTGTCCAAAAAACACGAATCTCACCGTCTGCTGGTGTTTTTTGGATGGCTCACAGCTTGCGGTGAGGGCTGTGAGCAAAAATCAGGTGAGCAAAAAATTTCTCGGGGAAAAAGTGTGTTCGATTGATCGTGCATTCTCTAGCGCTGATGATTATCAATGTTGCGTCGGTAGAACAAAAAGACTAACAACATAGTACCAGGACCAAAGTCTAATCCAAATCACTAACGTACGTCAATTATTTAATTGATGTTAGTGATGCCACTTGTTTCGTAAGTGAGAAGGTGAATATCCACTACTTCTAGTAAAACGTAAGACCTAAATACATAGCGATAAGACCATTACTGTTGGCCCAAGGTTACAATCACTCGGCTTTAGAGTTTTAATTATAACAAAACATATATAGTTATTTGTACTAATCAAGTTTAAGTGTTTAAGATTATTTCAGGGTTCTAAAGATTCAAGAAATGTCTTCCCCTAAAGGAAGGTGGTGTTGACTCAAGATGACTCAAATACGAGATCAAGAACTCAGTACAGTCAACGATGCAAATGAAAAAGTCCGATTGAAAATCTTGTAGTCTCATAGACCCTTGTAAGATTTTAGTATGTTAAAGAGTAAGGATATGATAGAAGTGCTCACGAAGTTACACACACAAAAATACACTTTTTAAAAATATAAGTTTTGGGTAGTATTAGTTTTGTTGCATATTTGGTATTAATACATATTTCATAATTTCTCAAATTTTTATATCAAGTTTAGAACATGTATTTTATCTCCTATACTATGTCACATTACCCTCAAACCAATACAAAATATTTTTAAAATATTTTAGAATTTAAAAATCTGTTTAAAAACTATTTCAGGCCAAAACAGTCGACTGGTCGGTCGACCTTATCTGTTTCAGGCCAAAACCAGTCAACCAGGCCTTTTGGCTGTGGGCGTGCACGTCTGTGCACGTTTGTCGGTCGACCGGGTCGGTCGACCGTCAACCCCTGCGGTCGATCGACCGGTCGACCGACTGCAAGTTCCTTACTCTCTGTTTGTGCCGGTCGACCGGGTTGGTCGACCGACAATTCAAATTTTCTTCTTAAAATGACCTACGGTCGACCGGGCGGTCGACCGAAACCAACGGCTATTTTCCAAGTGACGTCCAGGTTGGCACAACGGCTCCATTTTGGATCTGTTTTGTTTTTTATGGGTTCCAACGGCTATTTTATGTTTTCAAGTGGTTAAACTCACCCTTAATGACCTAGTATCACTTATGAATATTATTTATCCTTTGCCTATAAATAGAGGTCATTGGTTTTGATTTCCTGTAAGAAAAATATCCAAGTTTCAAGTGTTTTCAAGAGAGAAGTGTTTAATTGTTTTCCATTTCTAAGTTCCTCTTTTTCAAAAGCTTTTCAGTTGGTTTTTAAGTCTTCAAAATCTCTTTAACTGATTTTCTTCTCTCACTTAGCTTCTTGAGCCTAAAATTATATTCCACTCTATAAGAAGTTGTAAAAGAGTGTTTGTGATCTTTTTGGATTACCAAGTGACTTATGTTCCATTGAGTTGTGGTTCCTCTTATGTGGAGGATAGTATTATTAGAGTTGGTACTCTGGTCTTGAGTGGACCAAGTTGTAATCCATTGGGTGTAAGGTTCCTTTGTGGAAGTTCCCTTTGTGGATATAATGAAAATCCTTCATAGTGGTGAAGGCGGGGACGCGAACCTCGAAACAAATTCTCTTGTGTTTGCGATTGATTTCTTCTTACTCTTTGTTGCTTTACATTCTTACTTGGGATACTATTTGTCTTGTTTTTCAATATTACATTCATTTCATCTTCTTGCATTTTCGGTCTATACTCATATCAACAAGGAAGCAATTAAGTACCTCAACTCATCATCTAGAGGAATCAAAGAGGAGAAGTTCTAGAGCCCTTCATCGGAAATTCGGCTTCAATTTCTTTTTTTGAGTGACCGCTTGCATCATACATCTTAATTAGTTTTAAAAGTGTATTTGATTAGCATAAACACCTATTCACCCCCCCTCTAGGTGTTTTTCAATTGGTATCAGAGCTTTGGTCTCTAGTTTCTTGGCTTAACAACCTTAGAGAGATCCTTAATTGCTAATCATTTTTTCATATTTCATCCTCATTCACATTAGTAAAGATGGTCGTAGGTATTAAGACCCCACCCAAGTCTGATGGCCTTAACTTTCCCATATGGAAGGTTAAGATGACCGTGTTTTTGCCTTTCTTAGGAAGTCGAGCTGCAAAGCGGTGACTAAACCCTTTAGCGCACCCTTTGGCGATGAGGACACTTGATCCAATATTGCTACGAAAGAGTTTGATACAAATGCTAGGACACACTATGTCTTACTTCAAGCTCTTAATAATGATGACATTGCTAGAATCATACACTGCAAATCCACATATGAGATTTGGACTCACCTTTTAGTCACTCATGAAGGAATATCACAAGTTAAGAGGGCTAAAATTGACCTCTTATGTTCCCAATACAAAAACTTTACTATGCATGAAAATGAGTCCATTGATGATATGGTTACAAAATTTACAAAAATAACTAACGATCTTGCTTTCTTAGGTGACGGCATTGACAACGATCAAAAGGTGAGGAAGATCATTCGTGCACTCCCACCATCTTGGGAAGTCAAAGCTACAACCTTGAAGGAGCTCAATGACAAGGAGAAAATGGAGCTCATTAGTTTTATAGGGAACCTTAAGACCCATGAGATGGAAAGAAAGGCTAGAGAAGAGATGGTTGCTCTAAAGAAGAAAGCAATCGCTTTCAAAATCTCTTCCACCTTCTCTGATGAAGATGATGAAGAAGAGGATGATGAAGATCTCTCTCTTCTTGTGAAGAATGTTCGGAGAATGTATAACAAAGCAAAATTTCAAAATAGAAGAAGATGGCAAGGAAAGGAAGAAAAGAAGATTATTTGTTTCAATTGCCGGAAGCCGGGCACATCATTGCAGAATGTCTGAAAAATTAGAGCAAACCCTTCACCTCCAAGAAGCCCTATAAGAAGAAGGTTTTAAAGGCTACATGGGATTCGGAAAGTAAATCCGACGAAGAAGTTGACACGGCTCACATGTGTTTCATGACAAATGATAACACAAATAAGGTAAGCCCCGAATCATCTATTGACGATTGTGAATTATCTATAGATGAATTAGGAGAAGATTTTGAAGAATTATCTCACAATTATGATTTTCTTAAAAAGAAATATTTAAAATGAGAAAGAAAAATGAAACTCTCAACCACAAAATTTTCATGCTCACAAAAGAAAAGGATGATTTATTTTCAACTCTCACATCTACTCAAAAGGATTTTGATGCTTATAAGATTTCATGTAAAGCTAAATTTTTACAAATAGATAAAGATGAGATTTCTATCCTAAAGAATAAAATTAACTCTTTAGGAGAAGTTTTAAAGAAATGTGAATTTGACAAAGCCAGATTGGAGGCTATATTTCCTAAGAAACATATCTTAATGAAACAAACTCATGCTACACACACCCATACTCATAAGTCACAACGTTTGCACTCACATCATGCTAAACACACAATACATGTTCACACTCCACACACTCATCATGCCTTCATGTATGGTAAAATTTATGCATGCACTTATTGGGGCCGAAAGGGTCACTTAGATAAATTTTGTTTTGATTGAATAAATACCTCAAATAATCATGTTTGGGTTCGTAATGCTAACATTAAAGGACCCAAGAAAATTGGTTACCAAAATCAACAAATATGTTACATGATGTAGCTACAATCCAAAACTCAAAGATGTAGGAGCGGTGGTATCTTGATAGTGGTTGCTCAAGACACATGACATGGGATATCAACAACTTTGCAACCCTACCAAGATCCATAAAGGTGGCACCGTCATCTTCAGAGATTACTCCAAAGGAAAGATTGTAGGTATAGGTAACATTAAACTTGGTTCATCTCCTATGATTGAGAATGTTGTTTTAGTTGATGGCCTCAAGTATAATCTCTTGAATGTTAGTCAACTTTGTGATAAAGGTTTTAATGTGATTTTTGATGACTTAGCTTGTAATGTATTTGATAGACAAACTAATGCATGTATACTTTCCGGATTTCATGAAAACAATGTATACATGATTGATATGTCTAATATACAATGCAATGCCATATGTTTGAATGCCTTCAATGATGACTCTTGGTTATGGCATAGAAGACTAGGCCATATTTCTTTTGACCATCTATCTAGAATAAACAATAAGGAAGCAGTGAAAGGTATTCCTTATTTGAAATTTGAAAAGGACCGCATTTGTGATGCGTGCCAACTTGGGAAACAAACTAAGTCCTCTTTTAAATCCATCAAGGATATCATGACATTAGACCCTTGGAGTTAATTCATATGGATTTGTTTGGTCCTACTAAAACCAAAAATCTAAGTGAGAATCATTTTGCTTTTGTATTGGTTGATGATTTTTCTCATTTTACTTGGGTTTTCTTTTTAGAACATAAAAATCAAGCCTTTTCACATTTTCAAATGTTTAGGAAAAGAGTTGAAAAGGAAAAAGATTTTCAATTTTACGAATAAGGAGTGATAGAGGTGGTGAATTCAATAGCCAATCCTTTATCACTTACTGCGAAGAACATGAAATTAAATATGAATTATCTTGTCCTAGAACTCCACAACAAAATGGAGTAGTTGAGAGCAAAAATCGAACACTATAAGAAATGGCTAGGACTATGATAAATGAATACGGTCTCCCTCAATACCTATGGGCTGAGACCGCAAACACATCTTATTACATATCAAATAGGGTTTTCTTTTGCAAAAATAATTCTAAAACTTCTTTCAAAATTTACTATTCAAGAAAATCAAATGTTTCTTATTTTAAAGTTCTTGGTTGTAAATGTTTTGTTTTAAATACTAAAGATAATTTAGGTAAGTTTGATGAAAAATCTTATGAAGCTATTTTTATTGGTTACTCTAACACTAGTAAAGCCGATAGAGTCTTTAATAAATCTACTATGACTATTGAAGAATTTATATATGTAAAGTTTGAGGAATCTATTATTTTTATTAAGAATGTTGTAAAAATAGATTCCTTAGGTGAAGACATGGAGAGGATAACTTTGAAGGACTCACCTATACAAGAAGACAAGTCAAAGATTGATGTGCAAAGTGAAGTTCACGAAGTTGAAGTGGAGCCAACACAACCGCTTCCATAGGATTGGAGATTCACTCCACATCATCCCAAGGATCTCATTATAGGTGATGTATCAAAAGGGGTAACTACTCGTTCCAAACTCCATGATCTTTGTAGCCATTATGCTTTTATTTCTCATTTTGAATCAAAGAACATCCTTGAAGTGGAGGGGACTCATATTTGTTGCTTGCCATGCAAGAAGAGCTCAATCAATTTGAGCGCAACCAAGTTTGGCATCTTGTCTCTAGACCCCATGATAGACCAACAATTGGCACTAGATAGAATTTTAGAAACAAGTTGGATGAGTCGAGTAATGTTGTTAGGAATAAAGCTAGGTTAGTGGCCCAAAGTTACACCCAAATCGAAGGTATCGATTTTGAGAAACCTTTGCACCCGTAGCACGGCTTGAAGTAATACTGATAACACTTTCTTTTGCTTCCTATAAAGATTTCAAACTTTTTCAAATGAATGTCAAAAGCGCATTTTTAAATGATTTTATTGAAGAGGAGGTGTATGTTGAACAACCCCCCGGCTTGTTGATCCTACACATCCGGATTTTGTTTTCAAACTAGACAAGTTTTATATAGTTTAAAATAAACTCCTAGAGCTTGGTATGAAATACTTTCATCATTTCTTATTTCTAATCGTTTTGCTAAAGGAACAATAGATACCACTTTGTTTACTAAACATGTTGATAATGATAATCTTATTGTTCAAATATATGTTGATGATATTATATTTGTATCTACTAATGAAAAACTTTGCAAGATTTTGAATCATGTATGAAGGAGGAATTTGAGATGTCAATGATAGGCGAACTTAACTACTTCCTTGGACTCTGAATCAAGCAAAGGAGTGATGGGATTTTTATAAATCAAGCCAAATAAACGAAGAAACTCATCAAGAAATTTGGGCTTGAAGGGGCAAAGATAAGCAGAACTCCCATGGCTACCACAATAAAACTTAACAAGGATAGAGAGGGTATAAATGTAGACATTAAACTCTATCTAGCATAATTGGTAGTTTACTATATTTAATGGCTAGAGGCCGGATATTATGTTTAGTGTTCGTCTATGCGCTAGATTTCAATCGTGTCCTAAAGAGTCCCATTTGATTGCGGTAAAACGCATTATTAGATATCTTAAGGGCACCATTGGAATGGGTTTGTGGTATCCGAAGACCGGACAATTTTCCATGACAAGTTTTCGGATGCTGACTATGCGGGTTGTAGAGTAGATAGGAAGAGTACCAGTGGAACCTGTCAGTTTCTAGGAAATGCCTTGTTTCATGGTCTTTTAAGAAGCAAAATTCTGTAGCCCTCTCAACCACCGAAGCGGAATATGTTGCGGCCGGGGCTTATTGTGCACAAGTCCTTTGGATGAAACATACTTTCCTTAACAATGATTTGCAATATGATCATATTAAGATATTTTTGATAATACTAGTACTATTCATATGCCTAAAAATGCAAATCAACATAGTAAGACAAAGCGCATTGACATTCGATATCACTTCCTTAGAGATTATTATGAGAAAGGTGATATTGAAATTGATTATGTTTCCACCGATTTTCAACTTGCGGATATTTTTACTAAACCACTAGATTATAATAGATTCTCATTCATTTGTGGTGAATTAAATATTTGTATTATGGATTCATGAGTTTTTTTTTTACAAATCTTATATTTGTATTATGGATTCATGAGTTTTTTTTTTTACAAATCTTTTTCAAACTTTATTTATCCTAAGAAATATTTTTTACCCTTTTTGATGCATGACAAAAAGGAGGAAAAATATTCTGAGTTATTCTTTACCATGCATTCATTTTTGAGTTATAATTTGTAAAGTTCATTTGTTTTGTAAAGTTCATAATATTTCTTTTCTTGTACTTGATAGATAGCATAATTTGAGGAGGAGCTTTTCAAGTTCTTTCACATTTTTTTTTAAAAATGTCTCATATGTTTTGTCATCATCAAAAAGGGGGAGATTGTTGGCTCAAGGTTACAATCACCCAGTTTTAGAGTTTTGATGATAACAAAACATATATAGTTATTTGTACTATCAAGTTTAAATGTTTAAGATTATTTCAGGGTTCTAAAGATTAAAGAAGTTTCTTCCCCTAAAGGAAGGCGGTGTTGACTCAAGATGACTCAAATACGGGATCAAGAACTCAGTACACTCAACAATGCAAATGGAAAACCCAATTGAAGATCTTGTAGTCTCATAAACCCTTGTAAGATTTTAGTATGTTAAAGAGTAAGGATATGATAGAAGTGCTCAAGAAGTTACACACAAAAATACACTTTTCAAAAATATAAGTTTTGGGTAATATTGGTTTTGTTATATGTTTGGTATTATTATATGTTTCATAATTTCTCAAATTTTTATATTAAGTTTAGAACATGTATTTTATCTCATACACTATGCTACATTACCCTCAAACAAATACAAAATATTTTTAAAATATTTTAAAATTCAAAAATCTGTTAAAAACTATTTCAGGCCATAACGGTCGACCGGCCGGTCGACCGTATCTGTTTGAGGCCAAAACGGTCGACCGACCGGTCGACCGGGCTTTTTGGCCGTGGGCGTGCACGTCTGTGCACGTTTGTCGGTCGACCGGGTTTGTCGACCGTAAACCCCTACGGTCGACCAACCGGTCGACTGACTGCAAGTGTCTTACTCTCTGTTTATGCCGGTCGACCGAGCCGGTCAACCGGCAGTTCAAAATTTTCTTTTTAAAATGACCTATGATCGACCGGGCGGTCGACCGGAGCCAACGGCTATTTTCCATGTGACGTGCCGGTCGACCGACCGGTCGACCGGAAGACGTCTAAGTTGGCACAACGGCTCTATTTTGGATCTGTTTTATTTTTTATGGGTTCCAAAGGCTATTTTTTGTTTCCAAGTAGTTAAACTCATCCCTAATGACCTAGTATCACTTATGAATGTTATTTATCCTTTGCCTATAAATAGTATTGGCCCAGAGGCCTTCCACTCTAGTTTTGATGATGATCAACTCATGTAGTTATGTTTACTAATAATCTTGTGATGTTTAGTTTCAGATCTCTAACCAAGATATTAGTAGGTGATTAGCTTCAAAGAAGGTGTTTTAGAGCTTTCACATGGTGATTCAAGAGTCCGAGCGTCAAAGTTCATATCTAGCACTCGTTGGAGTCAAGCTCGGTAGATCACGGTTTGGATCGAGTCGACTTGAAGACGGAGGTCATCAAGAAGACCTCCGTACATAGTTTAGTTTATGTTTTAGATCCATTTATAAAGATTAGATAGTGTGGTATGCTCAAGTTCACAACACACACACATTTCATGCTTTGGAATTTAGTTTTCGGTTTTTAGTCTAACCGATCTTGGTTTTCATGAATAGATTGAATCAATACAAGTTTACATGGTTTAATGTATATTAGATATGTTTTATATACATGTATACTTTAACTATTTATACAAACTTAGTTTGATAGTCTATTTCATGAGTTTGGAGTTTTGGTATTTAAACAAAACTTATTTTCGAATTTAATGTCAAAAATATTGATATATATATCTTTCATGTATATTGGATTCTATCCATATACTATATGCCTAAATGTTGTTTCAATATCATGTTTTTTTATTTGGATGAGTTTTGGACAAAACGTATTTTCATTTCAAAAATTCATGTTTTGGAAAATACGGTTTTTGGTTTTCGACAAAATTTTCTAGTCACAAAAATGGTTCAAATTGTTTGAAATATGTGTTGAATTTTTTCACACATGTTTGTATATCAAATTATTATACTAAAACTATTTTGTGGATTTTTAAAAATTTTATGGGATTTATTTGATATTAAATAAATCAGTTTTAAAATCCCTTAACAGCCCTGCCAGGCTCCGGCAGTCGACCTACTGGAACGGTCGACCGGATGTGCACAAAACGTGCACATGGCCATATCAGTTGGCCGGTCGACCGAGCGGTCGACCGACTGAAGGCAACCCACTCTCGGGTTGCCCCGGTAGACCGGGCGGTCGACCGGCCAGAGAGCCGTTGCTCTCTAGTTCAGGACCCGGTCGACCGGGCAGTCGACCGGAAGGCTCAACGGTCACTTTTTTGACCGTTGGCCGGTTGACCGGCGGTCGACCGGAAGGTCAATCTGGGCCTAGTCAGCAACCAACGGGCAAATTCTTTTGGGGCCTATTTATACCCCATTTGAGGTTGGTTTTTGTTAAGACTTCCAAGAGCAAAATTCTCCCATTCTCTAGTGTTTTATTTCAAGTTTCAAAAAGAGTTTTAGAGCTTTAAAGATTTGATCTTTATTTTGTTTTAAAGGGTTGAAAAATTCAAGAAAAAGGAGAAACTTTAGGATTGGTTTTTGATCTTCATTTTAATCTTATCCTAGTTATTTTCCCAATAGTTTTCTTTGAGTTTTTGATTTCCAAACTCTTTATTTTTCACACTTGGGCTATCTTACTATCCTATCTATTTAGGATCTTTATTTTGTAAAAAAATTAGTTTGTGGTTGTGAAGACCATCAAGTTGTAAACCCTCTTACTTTGTGTTATCCCTCTTGTGTAGAGGTTGATTTTTGGAGTGGTGGCTTTGTGCCGTATCCCTCTCGTGAGGTTGATTTGTTGTTTGGCTTTGTGCCTATCCCTCATTTGTGAGGTTGATATTGGTGGGTTTGTGCCTAACCTCTAAGTGTAGAGGTTGTGTTTGTAATTGAGAGAGGAGTTGTGTACTCCCGGTTGTATTACCCCAAATCCTCAGTGGAGGTTCCCTGTGTGGGAGTCCTGTGTGGACAAGTTAGTGAAAATCCTTCTGTGTGAAGGCGGGGACATAGAGCTGTGTGCTCGAACCTCGAAACATACCCGTGTGTTAGCGATTGATCCATTGACTCTAACTCTCTCTCTCTTTACTATTGTGCCCTGCATCATTCATATTGTCATATATCTATTATATGCTTGGTTTGTTTGTGTGTGCCTCACTTGTGCTTAACCACGAAAGCTTCATATAGCACCTCAACTCTTATTCAGAGGAATCAAGAGAAGTTAGTCCAGAGCCTTTCACTGGGAATTCGGCTACACTCGTTAGTTGCATTAAGTGTTGTTGAAATTAAGTTTTTAATTTCCGATTTTTGTTCATTAGATTAGCCGTACACCTATTCACCCCCCCCTCTAGGTGTACTTTCAAATAGACGTCATGGGTTTTGGTTTTCTATAAGAAAAATATCTAAGTTTCAAGTGTTTTCAAGAGAGAAGTGTTTCATTGCTTTCCATTTCTAAGTTCCTCTTTTTCAAAAGCTTTTCAGTTGGTTTTTAAGTCTTCAAAATCTCTTCAACTAATTTTCTTCTCTCACTTAGCTTATTGAGCCTAAAATCATATTCCACCCTATAAGAAGTTGTAAGAGAGTATTTGTGGTCTTCCTACATCACCCAGTGACTTATATTCCTTTGAGTTGTGGTTCCTCTTGTGTGGAGGATAGTATTGTTGGAGTTGGGTACTCCGGTCTTGAGTAGACCAAGTTGTAATCCCTTGGATGTAAGGTTCCTTTGTGGATATAGTGAAAATTCTTCATAGTAGTGAAGGCGGGGACGTAGAGCAGTGGCTCGAACCTCGAAATAAATTCTCTTGTGTTTGCGATTGATTTCTTTTTACTCTTTGTTGCTTTACATTTTTGCTTGGGATACTATTTGTCTTGTTTTTCAATATTGCATTCATTTCATCTTCTTGCATTTTCGATCTATACTCATATCAATAAGGAAGCAATTAAGCACCTCAACTCATCATCTAGAAGAATCAAAGAGGAGAAGTTCTAGAGCCCTTCACCGAGAATTCGGCTTCAATTTCGTGTTTTGAGTGACCGCTTGCATCATACATCTTAACTAGTCTTAAAAGTGTATTTGATTAGCATAAACACTTATTCACCCCCCTCTAGGTGTTTTTCAATTACTATTAGCAATGCCACTAATTTGTTTATAAGGGGGAGGAAGATATTTTCCTTACATCAACAATAAGACGAGGGGGAACAAGAGATGCACGGATTAATACCTGGTGACAAAGCAATATTGAACTAAGTAAGGTCATCCCATGATTATGGGTTCAATGAACAATGACTTGATTCGATCATTTGTTATACCAATGGAATCGCCAAGGCTATCTCCTTACCGAAAGAAGGTGTAGCTTGACCTTACTGTGTTTATGGCTAAACGAACAAAGTGAGGCTTCTACATTTAGCAGGTTCAAAGAGAAGATTGAGACTTTATCAGGACTTACAATAACAGTAGCAGTAGCAGTAGTAATAATAATAATAATTACCATGTCAAATGAGCACAAGTTCGATCTTCGGCCTGATCGCTCAATTAAGAAGCGCCTGCGATTTGGAATGGCAAGTCCATGGTCGGAAACTTGAAGTGGTAGGTTCAGCATTAATGTTTAATTTTGAGTGGAACAAATGGAATTAGAGGTGGATAATATGATGGTGAATGAGGGGACCGAGGAGCTTACATCTCATACGTATATAGGTTTTTCATTTTGGTGCCCAAGTAAAGTAAAAAAGAAATGAATGGAATTAAAAAGGGAGGGGAAAAAGAGAACTTTTTTGCTCACTGGTTTTTTGCTCACAGCCCATGGTGTTCGGGCTGTGGGCTGTTGTTCGCCGGTGTTTTTTGGATGGCTCACAGCCCGCAGTGAGGGGCTGTGAGCAAAATCCTGTGAGCAAAAAAGTTTATGGGGAAAAAAGCTTGTTCGATTGATCGTACATTCTCCAATGTTGATGATTAATCGATGTTGCATCAGTAGAACAAAAAGTTTGACAACAAAGTACTAGAACCAATGTCTAATCCACATCACTAACGTACGCCATTTGTTTAATTGATGTTAATGACGCCACTTGTTTCGTAAGTGAGAAGGTGAACACCCACTGCTTCTAGTAAAAATGTAAGACCTAAATACATTGCGATAAGACCCAAAGACTATTAGCAATGCCACTAATTTGGCTAAAGGGGGAGGAAGATACTTTCCTCACATCAACAATAAGACGAGGGGGACCAAGAGATCCACGGATTAATACCCGGTGACAAAATAGCATTAGGACCAAGATTTCAGTTTGCCTGCAAATCATCAATGTTGGCAAGGCGATGTGCATCCTTTCTGTACAATGACAAGAGTGTGTTAGGACCAAAGTTTTTGTAGGTGACAATTTCCAAAAGCACATTGGACATTTTATAAAATGAAAAACGTAGCCCATAAAGAAGCATGTAATACCTCGTGAATATATCTCAGAAAAAATTACAACAATATATTATGGCTCATAATTGCATTAGATCACCAAAGCAGTATTGAACTAAGTAAGATCACTCCATGATTATGGGTTCGATGAACAATGACTTGATTCGATCATTTGTTATACCAGTGGAATCGCCAAGGTCATCTCTGTCACGCCCCACTTCCCAAAATACACAAACTTGGGTACGTGACGAGAGTCGGCGACGTATTTCCAATAAAAACATGCTAAGCCTCAATGTATTAAATCAAAACATAAAGTTCACAGCTTATTCCAGCATTCAAAAGCAAGTACAATAATGTCTTGAAAGTTCACTTATTATTAGCATAACAAGAATAAAACCAAAAATACTAAAAGTCCTCAAGAATTGAACTGCAGATGGTCTACTGGAGATCTGCAACGCGCTCAAAGTACTCCTGGTCCTGCAATATCCTCAGATCTGGATCTGAGCATAGCATACTCAGGGTCGTCAATAAGCGACCAAGTGAGTGGTAAAATAAAAAGGGAAGGTGCACATGTATGTAACGTATAAGCATATGGAAAGAAAATATACATGATAAGGTTGGAATAACATGCCAATAATAAATGAATAGAACTAAGCCAATCAGTGATATAATCAAGGATACCTCAGGTCATGAGTATAATCAATGTCTATCATAATATGCAGGCAGATGTCAAGTTCAGTTTATAATGTCAATATAAGAATTCAATTTTCATTATTAATTATGTTAGCGAACACCAATTGCCACATGTAACAGACGCATCCCATACTACGCCTATTACACATGTCAATCGAGGCCCTTAGTTATTGAAACTGATCAGTTGAGACATTGTCTGTGTTTTAGGTGGGTCCCGTGCATACCCGGGACCACAGCCCAGACCCCTGGCGCTGAACCAGGACCTACCGCAAGATAGTCAGGAACATGTATAACAGGTCAGGTACATGTATAACATGTATAACAGGAATAGGAACAGGACAGGGTGCCAGTCACTTCACGGGAACCCTGTAGTGGAACCCTCTTTCGGCTGCGCAACGTAAATCCTAGGTCTACCTAAAATACAGACGTTATCTCCTCCATCAATTTTTCCAATCCCAGTGTAAGTTATTTAATGATCATGTTATTAGTTATCAAGATTACTAAATGTACATGTTACCAAAATTTACTTGGATAACTCGATAATGATAACAGTAACAATATCAAAAGTGAAACCGTGATACATATATAACAGGATATATATGTCGATGAACATGATAAACAGGACGAGTTTGTTACCGTCTAACAATATTTTCCCCAGTAGTTAGATAACATGAACATGATGGTCACAAATGTCATTCAGGTGAGTATTAGTGGTAAAGTCCTAACCGATGTCATGTAGTGATCTTGAAAGTTCATTATCAAGAACAAATGTACTTAATTGCATACAGGAATGCATAAAAATACTACGAATAATGCATGGAGGTAATTCATGAAAATTATGAAATTTCTAAATACTAGAAGATTAGCTTAACCAACATAATTAGATAACTAGATAAAATCCTTCATCACAAGAATTCTTGTTAACTGAAGGAGAAAAAAAGCACTCACCTGAGGTAGATCACAATCCAAAGCACTGCAAACCTAGAATCCTGATAAATCTACATAAAGTAGAAATTGTTAGATTTTTTTTAAGAATATTTTACTTTGGAGTTTTAAAGAGTTTTAATCTTGATTAATTAATTTGGGGTTATGAATATGATCCTCTGGATTACATGAAATTGGTAGGTTTAATTAATTAGAAATCTTTCTTTTATTGGTTTTTAAAAACCTTTTAACATTAAATTTCTTAACGGGTTCGAATTTACCATTTAACAAAACTGACTTTAAAGGGCGTAATTTGATTCAATTTATATTTCTATTCTTCTGAAAATTTTATCATGAAAGGTAGAAGTAGTGTAGATTATTATTTATATTTTTCTCTATTTTTTATATTTTTAATTAATTATTTTAATTATTTTTCTGCAGGTTAACAAGTCTGAATTTCTCTGTCGGGCTTTATTGTGCGGGTGTGAATTCAGAAGGGGCAGCCCATACAGAGCTGGGCTGAAAACAGGCTAGTGGACCTCAGCCGAAATAAAGGAATCTTTTTTTTTCCTGATTGGGAAGTGCTGCACAGAGGCTGCCCCAGTGCAGCCCGGCCCGCAACAAAGCGGGCCTGCCAGGGCCAGCCAGGCCCGGGCAGGCCAGGGCCAGCCCACCCTCGGGCGGGCCAGCCAGCCCGTGCCAGCCAGGCCAAGCCCGGTGTGGCCTGGCCAGGCCAGGCCCTGCACAGATCCGCTTGGGTCTGTGCAGTGCCGAGCTGCTCTCGGCCAAGGCCGAGAGCAGCGCAGAAATTTTTTTTTTTTAAACCTTGAAATTTCTTCTTCTTCTTTTTTTTTTCCCGTTAATAATGTATTGATAGATTAGCCTATGTGTCTAATTTAGATCATTGGAATTAAGTGCTAAAAATTTTCTTTTTTGGACAAAAAAATTTTAATATGCAATTTATTAGATCCAAACAAATTTTCGTTTGAATATTCAAATTGGGGTAACAATTTATTACTTTTATATATTTTATAAAAACAAAGGTGTTATTTTTAATGAAAAAAATGATCCATGGAAAGAGTTAAACATTATAAATTATTTAAATTCTTGTTCAACCATTTAATTAGTTTTTTTATTTTTTTTATTTAGAACTTAGACAAGAATTCTAGATGAAAAATTTATGGGAATTATAAATCTAATCATTAAACATTAAATCAAATTTTAATTCATAATAGTTTGATTTTACTTACTTACCTGAGTTGTTCCTCCTTACTTTCTCCTTAATCCATGTACCTCGAAGCCCTTTTCGTTCACGATCCGCTTGAGGAGAAGGAAGAGATGGAAGTGGGGAGATTTTAGATTAGGGTTTTCTCTTGAGGTAGAAGAGAAGGAAGGGTTTGGGTCTTTATATAGGTTATAAGAGATTTTTGGGATCTGAATTCCAATTAAGCTAGATTGCTTAATTTAGCAATTTAGGTAAAAATTGAACTAAATTGCCATCTTCTCTCTCTGATCTTTGTTCTATCTTCCTGATAAGTTATAAAAACTCTTCCAATGTCTTTTTGTCTCCTATCTCCTCTCTCTGTAATTCTCCACCTCGGTGAAGATTTTTCAAATCTGAGCCGAACTCCAATGAATACCTGGCGAAATCGACACTCGATCTCGGCTAGAGCGCTCTGAATGAAATCGACATACGATATCGGCAAAATCGACACATGATCTCGACCTGGCCAACAGACAAAACCGGTTCCTTCAAAATGAATCTCCAACACACATACAATTGATTTTCACTTATCTCACCAGATCCAAATTGAGTTTGTCGTCGCCACCAGCAACTCTCACCAAACTCCAATATCAATTGTAAGCTTCCAACTTCAGCATAGCTATCCAAACGGAATGCACCATACATGCCTTCCCATCACTCCACCTGAAGAGAAATACCATATGAGCCGACTAATGAACGTGTCTACAACTCAGCAACTTCATGAAACTCTAATCCAAATGACCTCAAGAAGAACCCATCATGAGCCAACACTGACTCTCCAACTGACTGGCTCTCTCCAATTAATTTGTCTTCGAGATGGTCCAATCTAAACTGAGTAGAGCACACCAAATACTATTATCGGCTTCAACAAACTGGATGCACACCCCCTTACGCATGCTTAACCATCTTCTAACCAGAAGATCAACTGTTCATAGAGATCATAACTACGTGAAGTCCAACTCTTCACCTCTGCATGAAATACCAATCAGCTTCTCGAGAATCTATATACACCATATAGCTTCATACGGGTTGCATTACCAAATGGTTGCGCCTTTACGGCTGCCTACATACTTTGCCTAAGGGATCAAGCCAACCGTAGTTCATTGAAATGAGTTCCATCAAGCTCAAGCACCTATGACTGAATCTTCAGTAGAGAACTAATATGGCTGAGTCATATAAACCTCCTTACTACCGTCATGAAGAACAACAGCCTTCAATTTGAGCTTGTCGCGATCACAAGCCTAAGATTCATGCTTCTTCACCCACTTTCGTGGTTTTATCTTGGTTCCAACTACTGCAAATAATTCAACATTCTCATTAATGTCTTCAACCTGTTCAGCATCAAAAGTGGCTACATGATCTCCATCTGGTGTCATATTCGATGAAGTCCTAACTGATATCGAACCAACTGGAGGTGGTGGAGTAGCATCAACCTCCACCTACTGCGATACTTCCTTAGTCTTCGTCCTTTCCACCTGCTGAGAGACAGTAGTTTTCAACACTGAAGTCTCATCAAATGTGACATATTGACTCAATACGATCTTCTTGTTTTCGGGGTCTCATAACCTGTGGCCTTTCATATTTCTTTTGTCACCCAAAAACACTTCTTTGCTCGCGGATTTACCTTGCCAACTTTGGCACTAAAGTAGGCCGGACTTTCAAATTTCTACAGTAAACCATGATCTTGAGCAGCTTTTTCAGGCCAAACTTCCAGTGGAGTTTTACCTCCTATCGCAGTCCATGACAATCCATTTATGAGATGGCTAGCATACACAATCGCCTCAGCCTAAAACGATTTGTCTAATCGTGCATTAGATAACAAACACTGGACCTTCTCCAGTAAGGAATGGTTTATCTCCTTAGTCAACCCATGTTTTCCATCTGTGAAGTGAGTACCAATACCAGTGTTCTGGCCAAATCGTAGGAATTGGTTCTTGTATCTTTTAACATTATCAATTCGTAGCTCCTTCATCTTCCTACCAGTCTGTTTGTCTATCATATCCTTCCACTTCATCAGCATACCTAGAGCTTCAAACCTTTATCTCATTGGATATATCCAATAATGTCTAGATAATTTATCAATAAAAGAAACAAAGTATCTATGACCTCCAAGCGATGCAGTTTTAGCAGGTCCAAAAATACTTACGTGAACACAGTAAAGAAAACCTTCTGAGTAGTGAGTAGTGATACTGAATTTCACCTTCTTCTTATCCAGAACGCCGTGTTCACCCAATTTCAAGTTGCAGGTATATACACCTTCCAATGATCCCTTCTTTGCTGGAGCTTGCAATGACTTTTCTCCTCCGTATCCGAGTCTCATCTGCCAGACCTGTGTGCAAACTGTTGGCCCAATGGCCTTCCACTCTAGTTTTGATGATGATCAACACTCATGTAGTTATGTTTACTAATATTCTTGTGTTTCTAAGTTTCAGATCATTAACAGGATATTAGTTGATGATTAGCTTCAACAAGATGATTAGAAGCTTATCATGGTGATTCCGGTGCCAAAGCTTAAAGATCATACCTTTGCACTTGGAGAGTCACGGAGTTTGGACCGAGTCTACTTGAAGATGAAGATCGACAAGAAGACTTAGGTATCTAGTTTAGAGTTTGTGTTTTTAGATCCATTTGTAAAGCTTAGTTTAGTTGATATGCTCAAGTGCACAAAACACACGTTTTATGATTTGATATTTGGTTTTTATGAATAGTTGATCAAAACAAGTTTACATATTTTATATGTATAGTAGATGCATTCTAGTTATACATACATGGTTTAACTTGCTAAACAAACTTATTTTGATATCCCTATTCATGTTTTGAAAAAATCAAGTTTGATAAAAATACAAGTTTTGTTTTTGATAAAATTTGCAAGACACAAAAATAAATTGATATGTTGATATATTGTCTTGAAATTTTTATCACAGGTGTATGTTTTAATATAAAATGATAAAACAAATTTTGTGAATTTTTTAGAAGTGTTAAAAGATTTTTAGAAAATATTTTACACTGTTTTTCTGACCCTGCACTGTGCCTGCCAGGCCAGTTCGGTCGACCGGACCGGTCGACCGCACCAAGTGGCAGGTCGACCGGGTCGGTCGACCGATGTGCACAATCGTGCACGCTGGCGACACATGTAGTCGGTCGACCGGACCGGTCGACCGAGTTGAGAGCTCTGCTCTCGGGAATTTTCGGTCGACCGGACCGGTCGACCGCTGCTGCCCAACGGTCACATTTTTGACCGTTGGCGGTCGACCGGGCCGGTCGACCGGCAGTTGGTCAGACTGCCACATCAGCCTAACGGCTAGTTTTTCCTAGGGGCTATATAAACCCCATCTCTTTGGGGATTTTGGCCTAGTTTTTCAAGAAGAAAAATACCAGTTTTCTAAAGTGATTAAAAGAGTTTTAAAAGAGTTTTAAGTGCTAACAAGATTTATTCTTTGTGTTTTTTTGGGTTTTGAAAAAATCAAAGAAATTGGGATTTGGGATTTTTGTATTGGCTTTCATTCTTTATCTTTTACAAGAAATTTCCCAAGTGTTTTCTTTGAGTTCTTGTTTTCCAAAACACATTGTTTCCACACTTGAGCTATATCTTCTATCCTAAACTATTAGGATCTTTGTTTTGTGAAAAAAGGAAGAAAGAGAAGTGTTTGAGGTTGTTGTTGTAAACCTCTTGTGTTGTAACCCTCCTTTTATTTGTGAATCCCTCTTCGGTAGAGGTGATCGGAGTGGTATTGGTTTGGATCCCTCAAGTGTGAGGTGATTGGGATTGTGTTTGTAAGCCTCTTAGGTAGAGGCGTGGTTGTTGGTTGACACCTCTAGTGTGAGGTGTTGTGGTTTGTATTGAGAGAGGAGTTCGGTACTCCTTGGGTTGTAAGAAATCCTCTTCGGTAGAGGTTCCCTCGGTGGGAGTTGAGATAGTGGAAATCCTACACGGTGGTGTAGGCGGGGATGTAGAGCAAGGTGCTCGAACCTCGAAACAAATCTTGGTGTTTGCGATTGCTCCCATTGTCTCTCTAACTCTCTCTCATTTACTTTGTGCAAAGCATCATACTTCATCTCATATCATACTTGCTTTTGTTGTGTATATTTCATATTGCCTTGCATTTATTCACATTGCTATTCATTCTTATATGCTTGGCTTGATTGTGTGTATTTTATATTGCTTGGATTGCTTGTGTGTGTGTGCCTAACTTATACTCATCCAACAAGAGCTTCACATAGCACCTCAACCCATTTCAAGGGGAATCAAGGGGAGTTAGTCCAGAGCCTCGCAAGGGGAATTCGGCTACACTTGTTGTATTGTATTAGTTTGTGCATAATTTGCATTAGCTTCCGCATTTAGCGCACTTAGTTTGCATTTAGTTTCTTAGATTAGCACTAACACCTATTCACCCCCCCTCTAGGTGTTTTTCAATTGGTATCAGAGCTAGTGCTCCTGATACTTAGGCTTAACATCCTAGGAGTGATCCATTTGCTTGCTAATCTCATTTGCATTTGCTTGTTTGCACACATCTAGTTTTTACCATGGACTTCATGACCCCTCCTAGCTTTGACCCTTCCAACATTGATGTTTGGAAGTATAGGATGTCCATGTACCTAAAGACCCTAGGTTTGCATGTCTTCCTTGCCGCCACCAAGAGATGTTATCTTGGTGATGGTAATCATATAGGGGCCAATGCACAAGCCCTAGAGGCCATTAGAAGCACTCTTCCTAAAGATTATCTCTTATGTGTTTCTAACTTTGATTCCGCCTTTGCAGTGAGGAACAAATTGACAACCACCACCACCTCGGAGCTTCAAGTTCAAATTCAAGAAGAGGAATCTAGTGGAGAATCCGATCCACAATGCTTCATGGTCCAAGGGAATGACTCCCTTGAGGTACATTCGGAATCCCACCTAGATAGTAATGATTGTACTAGTTCTTCAAATGATTTTGTTGATCCCCATGCTTTAAATGAAGAACTATCTATTGTTTGTGAAAAACTAATAGAAAAATATAACTTGTTGAAAAAGAAGAGTCTAGGCATTAATAATGAAAATAAAAATTTGATTGCTAGACTTGATGTTATTTTGCAAGAGAAAGAGGAGATTGCTAATGAAAGGAATTCATTAAAATCTCAACTTGATCTTGCACTTAAAGAAAATGATTTTTTAAAATCTAAAAATAATTGCCATGTTCTTTTGAAGAAAAATGAGAACTTGTCTTCAAAAGTTGATTTTGTTTTAAAAGAGAATGTTGATTTGAAAAATAAAATTATTTCTATTTCAAATGATCTAGATGTTTGTTTAAAGAAAAACATTGTTTTGCAAAATAAGATTGATGCACATGTTTGCCATGCTAGGGTAGTATCACACACTTCACCTATTGCATGCCACACTTCTTCTTCTAAGATTAATGATGATATTTGTTTGCTTAAGAAGAAGGTTGATTGTTTGGGCTCCACTATGAGCCAATGTGCCTTGAACCACACTCGATTGGAAACCTTGGTTCGAAAGAAACAAGTTCCAACTTCTATGCATGCACACCCTCCACGGCATACACATGCTCCTCACGGACACCATCAACACATGTATGCTCATGTGTACTCATGTACACATTGTGGACGTAAGGGCCACCTTGCTAAATTTTGTTATGATAGATTACATACTCCTAATTTAGCAAAGAATTTTGTTTGGGTTAGAAATGAGACTAACCCCCATGGACCCAATAAGAGATGGGTACCAAAGACCACCCCTCCTATTATTTTTGATGTAGGTGTGGGCTCTCACATGACGTGAGAGTGTTAGCACCTTGGAGTGGATGCGTTCCGGACTTCATGGAAATCAAAATGGATGCATCACTTTCAAGGGAAGATTTGGTGGAGATGACCACCATGTTTTGGAGACAAGGAGAGTTGCTTCTTCGGTTTTGGTAACAATCCCTTACTCCCATTTATTGTTTACATGCTTTTCATGTTTTAATGTTTATAGCATGTTTTTGATGTCTATGGATTAGTATGTTCATTCCATGTTTATTAGATCCTTGACATACATGTATAGTATTTGAGACACATATGCTTATATGAACCCATATTTAGTGATCTCACTTTTGTTTAAGCTATAATGTACATCATGAATCTAATACATGTGAATTTGCATAATAATCATGTTTTAGTTTTATCATGATGACTTTTATATTTGCTTTGATGCTTCATGTTTTGAATATATGTTTAGATGTTTGTTTTCATTAAGACTAGTTATATACTTGTACATAGAGTGGGCTACAAATAAATCTATATATGTTGAGCTTGATTGCTTATTTGAACCCATTAGATGTGCTAGTATAGTCTAGTTTTGATGATTCATACATTTTAAACTTGTATTCCATTTTTGAATTTGTTTTATGATTGTGTGTTTCACTTCATGTATATGTTTGTATTGCCAAACTTTAAGATATACATGTATACCCCTTGAGTCATTTGCCTTTCATGCAAATCTATATTTGGACTCAATTGTGTTTAGGGATATGTATGTATACTTCATGTTTGACAATTCATACATATACCTTGAAATGAAAATTGCCTTGATGAAAATTTAGCTTATCATGATTTTCATGTTTTTCATGTGTTCAATATTTAACTTCATGTATCTGTCTATCTTATCCAAATTATTGACTATACATGAGTATCCTTTTTTGAGCCACGTGCCTTCATGCATATATTTTGTGGACTCGTTATGTTTTGGATATGTATGTATACTTTAGTTTGTATTAGACATACATATGCCTTGAAGATTAGATAGTTTTGATGATTTTCGTGTTTTAAAGAATAATTGAGCTTATTGCCTAATTTTCATATTTATGATCTTCATATTTTATTTGTACACTCACATCTATTGCTTGCTCATGTTTTGTTTTCATGAGTCTTATTTATGCCTAATTGAACTTGAGTGTTTGATATGATGTGGATTCCATGTTTATGAAAAATAATTTTGTTTTATTCCTTGCTTGAAGGATTTCGTACTAGTTAACAAATTTTTCCATTTAACTAGTTGCGATATTCTTCATATGGTAGAGATTTTCAAACAAAACTATATTTTCAAATCTATCTTTGAAAACCCCTACCTTCTAAGGGCGGTAGGATGGGAGATCATGTTCATGTATGCCCTAAATTGAAAATCTTTAAAACTTGAATTATGATTGGGTGGTAGATAATATGATGTATACACTTGAACTTATTGTTATGTCAATTGGTATCATTGAACTCTTTCAATTGGTATCATTTTGATCTTCTTGTATACTCATATATGTTTTGTATGTATGTATGCTTTAAATTCCAAGTATATCAATTTCTATTGGTATCTATCTTTCATACATATATATGTTTGTGTTTATGCTAGTGCTTGAGTTTCAATTGATTACTTTTAAATTGTTATCAAGACTATGCATGTCTTTAGTTTGTATCTCATAAAGGGGGAGAAAATATGATTTTGTATTTTGGTATTTGTACTCCCACACTTTATGATTAAAAAAAAAAATTGTTTATATGTTTTAAAATGAACAATTCTTACAATTGGTATCAATGTTTCTATGTAAAATCTTTTCAATTGGTAAAATATTTTCAATTGGTATCATTAGATATTTTCAATTGGTATCAATTTGATTCATGTTGTATATACTCATATTTTGTTCTTTCATGTATGTATGCATCTACTTCAATTGATATTATCTTTTCATACATATATGTGATCTTTTGTGCTTGATTTACACACGTATATTATATACTATATGCTTGCTTATCAAGATTTTGGTTTTAAAAAAAAAATATTTGATATGAACTTGTGTTTTGTATTGCCTATATGCAAGGAGAGCTTAACATCTCTCTTACATATAGATTCATGTTGAGTGTATTGTGTATTGAGGAGCTTAACATCTCTTCTTTATATGGTACACGTGTGTAGGGGGAGCTTCACATCTCCTCTTATGCATTACATAATATGTGTTATGTGAATTAGGGCTTGTCATCCCTTCTTCATGTAATGCATATGTGTAGGGAAGCTAACTTAGCGTCTTCCTCTTCATGAATGTATATAGCATATAACATATATTGATTCTTGTTTATTGGTATCAAGATGCTTCATTGACATATTTTTAATTGATATCATGTTTGTAGTCACCCCTTATTGATTTTGTTTTTGTTTTAGACAAAAAGGGGGAGAACATTGTTTGCATTGTTTTGATTGACAAAAAGGGGGAGAAAGATTTTTACCCCTCGTTTTATTTATGGTTTTGATTACCCCTTTGTTGATGATTGACAAAAAGGGGGAGAAGAATTTGAGTTTTGTTTTTATATATGCATGATTGTGTTTTTGCATATACCAAGTTCATGCATAAGGAAAAATAATAAGATATGATGCATGCTTTTGTTTAGTATCATGTGCTTTCATTGCATATCTATTATGTTTATTGTGATGCATGAGTTAAGGGGGAGCTTCCTTGAAGCTTATCTTTAATCCATGCATATATAACTCCATGAGTTTTGTCATCATCAAAAAGGGGGAGATTGTTGGCCCAATGGCCTTCCACTCTAGTTTTGATGATGATCAACACTCATGTAGTTATGTTTACTAATATTCTTGTGTTTCTAAGTTTCAGATCATTAACAGGATATTAGTTGATGATTAGCTTCAACAAGATGATTAGAAGCTTATCATGGTGATTCCGGTGCCAAAGCTTAAAGATCATACCTTTGCACTTGGAGAGTCACGGAGTTTGGACCGAGTCTACTTGAAGATGAAGATCGACAAGAAGACTTAGGTATCTAGTTTAGAGTTTGTGTTTTTAGATCCATTTGTAAAGCTTAGTTTAGTTGATATGCTCAAGTGCACAAAACACACGTTTTATGATTTGATATTTGGTTTTTATGAATAGTTGATCAAAACAAGTTTACATGTTTTATATGTATAGTAGATGTATTCTAGTTATACATACATGGTTTAACTTGCTAAACAAACTTATTTTGATATCCCTATTCATGTTTTGAAAAAATCAAGTTTGATAAAAATACAAGTTTTGTTTTTGATAAAATTTGCAAGACACAAAAATAAATTGATATGTTGATATATTGTCTTGAAATTTTTATCACAGGTGTATGTTTTAATATAAAATGATAAAACAAATTTTGTGAATTTTTTAGAAGTGTTAAAAGATTTTTAGAAAATATTTTACACTGTTTTTCTGACCCTGCACTGTGCCTGCCAGGCCAGTTCGGTCGACCGGACCGGTCGACCGCACCAAGTGGCCGGTCGACCGGGTCGGTCGACCGATGTGCACAATCGTGCACGCTGGCGACACATGTAGTCGGTCGACCGGACCGGTCGACCGAGTTGAGAGCTCTGCTCTCGGGAATTTTCGGTCGACCGGACCGGTCGACCGCTGCTGCCCAACGGTCACATTTTTGACCGTTGGCGGTCGACCGGGCCGGTCGACCGGCAGTTGGTCAGACTGCCACATCAGCCTAACGGCTAGTTTTTCCTAGGGGCTATATAAACCCCATCTCTTTGGGGATTTTGGCTAAGTTTTTCAAGAAGAAAAATACCAGTTTTCTAAAGTGATTAAAAGAGTTTTAAAAGAGTTTTAAGTGCTAACAAGATTTATTCTTTGTGTTTTTTTGGGTTTTGGAAAAATCAAAGAAATTGGGATTTGGGATTTTTGTATTCGCTTTCATTCTTTATCTTTTACAAGAAATTTCCCAAGTGTTTTCTTTGAGTTCTTGTTTTCCAAAACACATTGTTTCCACACTTGAGCTATATCTTCTATCCTAAACTATTAGGATCTTTGTTTTGTGGAAAAAGGAAGAAAGAGAAGTGTTTGAGGTTGTTGTTGTAAACCTCTTGTGTTGTAACCCTCCTTTTATTTGTGAATCCCTCTTCGGTAGAGGTGATCGGAGTGGTATTGGTTTGGATCCCTCAAGTGTGAGGTGATTGGGATTGTGTTTGTAAGCCTCTTAGGTAGAGGCGTGGTTGTTGGTTGACACCTCTAGTGTGAGGTGTTGTGGTTTGTATTGAGAGAGGAGTTCGGTACTCCTTGGGTTGTAAGAAATCCTCTTCGGTAGAGGTTCCCTCGGTGGGAGTTGAGATAGTGGAAATCCTACACGGTGGTGTAGGCGGGGATGTAGAGCAAGGTGCTCGAACCTCGAAACAAATCTTGGTGTTTGCGATTGCTCCCATTGTCTCTCTAACTCTCTCTCATTTACTTTGTGCAAAGCATCATACTTCATCTCATATCATACTTGCTTTTGTTGTGCATATTTCATATTGCCTTGCATTTATTCACATTGCTATTCATTCTTATATGCTTGGCTTGATTGTGTGTATTTTATATTGCTTGGATTGCTTGTGTGTGTGTGCCTAACTTATACTCATCCAACAAGAGCTTCACATAGCACCTCAACCCATTTCAAGGGGAATCAAGGGGAGTTAGTCCAGAGCCTCGCAAGGGGAATTCGGCTACACTTGTTGTATTGTATTAGTTTGTGCATAATTTGCATTAGCTTCCGCATTTAGCGCACTTAGTTTGCATTTAGTTTCTTAGATTAGCACTAACACCTATTCACCCCCCCTCTAGGTGTTTTTCACAAACATCATCTGAAGAAATAGAAATCTCCACCTGACCTGTAACTGTACTACCCTTCAAGTAGTAGAGATTGTTCTGGCGGACGCTCTTCATAACTACCATTGAGCCTTTGGTCATCTTGAGAACACCATCTCGTATAGATACCATAAGACCTAACGTTTCTAAAGCACCAACGGAGATAAGATTCTTTTTGAGTTGAGGTACATACCTCACTTACTTCAATTCTCGTACTATCCAATCATCCATCTTGATACGGACTGTACCCATCCCTTCTACATTGCATAGATGATCATCACCTATGACAGAGAAATATCCATCTAGCTTCTCAAAGGTAGAAAACCAGTCCCTGTTCGGGCACACATGATAGGTAGCCCCTGTATCTAAGATCCACTCAGTATTATCTGAGTAACTAATAGTAGGAGTAGTAACAGAAAAAATAATACAGATAAGTCTGAATCTGATCCTTCCGCTTGTGAAGTATTGACATGAGTACTGACCACCTGTGCGAGATTTGTCTCGGTCTTTGACTCCTTCTTCTTACCTTTGACCTTCAGATAATCAATGTAAGATCCCTAATTAGAAATACTGTATTTTTATTTTTACTAAAGTATTTATTTTGATTTACTGATTATTTTTATTTAATCAACTTAATTTATTATTTTTCCTGTAATTATTATTATTAAATATGCAAATTATTTTGAGATAGTAAATGGTAATTTGGCATTTTATATTTACCATTATGACTCGTTAGCATTTTAATTACTAACTAGTAATTTTTCCATTACTATGGTTGTTATTATTTATGAATAATATTATTGGTGTCATTATAATTTATTTGTTTATTTTAATATTAGTGCTAGTATTAGTGGTAGTATTAATTGTTAATTATTATTTCTATTATTTTTATTATTGTTGTTATTAATTAATATTAGTATTATTGTTTATGTTGATTAATTATTATTGTCATTGCTATTGTTATTAATATGCATGTTATTAATTATTATTTTTAATTAAGAGTTGTTACAATTATTTAGCATTATTAAGGTAGATATTCTTTTAATATTATTATTATTATCTTTTCTATTCCTTATTATTCTATGATCCTTTTCCCAATATTTATTCTCATTATCCATTTCCTATTCCTCAAACCCTTTACCCTTTAGCTACCCATCCATACCCAATAGCATACCCATTACCATAGACCCAATACCCAATACCCATTTACCCATTGGATCCTAACCCGCGACGCTCCAACCCGTTAACCCAATCAACCCAAAACCTTTTCCTATATAAAATCTTATATTAACCCTAACCCTAATTAACTACTAATCCCCACACAACAGCCGCCTCCTTCCACTTCTTCATCTCTGCAAAACCAGCGCACGCAACCCGGCATCCCCCAACATCACCCCGGGCTTCTTCCTCCCAACCTTCGCCGGCAACGTGCCTTGCGCGGCCACACCCTCCCACAGTAGCCGTACTTTACCTCGTGGTCTCCTCCTTGCCGCGAACGACCGGAGCCCCGCCTTCTCCGTCGATGCTCACCGGAGCATCTCCAACACCACCCGGAGCATCCCCATCTCCACTCCGGCGAGACCCGGCAGCAGCACATCCCCTTGCCGTGCCCCTCACTGCCTCCTTTACTTGGCTGAGAGCAGCACCAAGCCCCCACGCCCTCTCCCCATCCACGGCAGCATTACATGGAAGCCCAAGCTCTCCAGCAACACTCCCACCCGAGCCAATCCCCTTGCCGTGCGCCATGCCTCATCCAAGCCTTCCCCCATTGGCAGTGAGCATTTCCCCTCTTGCTAATTCTTTCTCTTTACATATGTTAATGTTAATGTGTGAGTGATTTTGATTGGTTGGTGTAGAAACATATATGCATGTACTATAATTTAATTAGTGTGTGTTGTTAGAGAATTGCATGGGAATTTGATTATGCATGTGGTGTATTTATGTGTGCGGGGAAAATATCTTACTCCGAGTCATTTTCTGGCTCCCCGTGGGTCGCCGTGGATCACCGTAGGCGAGCACGAACGCACCCACGCCCTTCACGGCGAGATGCTCTATCCAACGACACCCTCCGCGGCCCCGGACGCCTCCGTCGGAGCCTCCGTCGGTGCGCCGCAAATCGGCTCGAGGTTAGTTTTACATTTTATTGTATGGGGGGCAATCTTGTAATTATTGAGAACTTTAAATTAATGTGTATGGTTGTGTGCGTGAGTGTAGTTGTGATATGCATGCATGTGTATGCATGATGTATATGTGCATGCATGGATGTGAATTAATTAATGTATAGGTATTTATAGTTAATAGTTGGTATTTATTAATTTGGATATGTATGCATTAAATAAATGTGTTTAGGTATATCATATATGTGTAATTATGCATTAATATATATGTAAGTATATAATATGTAGGCATGTTTATATATATGTATGTATGTGTACCCGTATATGTATGTGTACGTGGGTGTACATGTATGTGTCGGTGTGCTCGGAAGGGTGTTAAGCATGTATTTATATTATTTGTATGTGTTGGTTACATGCTACAGCATTTTGGATTTGTTTGGTGAGATCCGGACAAGTTGCAGGAGACCCGAACCCGATTCGGATTCGTGCTCGTTGTGGACCCGATACACAGGAAATTCGAAGACCGATCTATGGGATGATCCGTAGATCAGTACCGGTTCGTGCAGTGAAGACCAGATAGCGATTCGGTTCGGAAACTGCGTCATTTCATGTGAGTGTTTGCTTTGTCTCATTTTCTTATTTACTGTTGTCTATATATATATATATTATGTTTTACTTTTATCATTTCATGTGACTATTTGATTTATTTTACCAGTGTGAATACTTGTATCACTCTATGAGTCATGAGCGAACATTCACCTTATTTATTTTGTTAATCGAGGTATTGATTAGTGTCATTTCATGTGTCGGTAGATCGCCGATATTCATTTAGGCCTAGCATTGGATACCCTAAACTGTGACTTGATTTGATCTACTATCAGTTGAACTACGTTATATTTGAGGTTAGAGGACATATATTAGGCATAGTGTTTATTGGCAGTTGTTGGTGATTATCCTGACTAGAATTCCCGTGGATATCGGAGAAGTGTTAGATATGACATTGCTTTACCAATATACCGATTTGCTGATACTTGGACTGGCATTGACTTAGTTAGAGTTGGAGTTGACCAATGATATATTTATATTGGATCTTGATCAGTTTATAGAGGAGCTTGATCTTGTTGGATTGTCATTATGTGAGTGTATAGCTTACCCTTGAAATAGACATGTAACATGATCTTGGTTTTAGATTATTAGACCAAAGACTTTCGGATTTACCTTAATTATGTTGATGGAGTACTGATGATCTTACCGACATTGGATACTAGATATAAAGATGATCTAGATTTCTTATTGATTGAGGACGTTACTCTCTTTAGTTATGATCTTGACTATAGTTGGATGGATCTGATTTTGAGGAATAGATATTGATTGAATTGACTTGACCTGATAGATCTTAGATATATATCTGATATGTTACTTGACTTTGGGATCCTGTGATTGACCTTGATAGAGTGAGAGTGTGTGATAATCCTGATAGAATTGGAACATGAAGATTTCATTTTATGTATCAAAACATGCAGTATTTCATTTATTGAGATTTGGATATATCGATGACTTGAGGATCAGAGTTGATCGTTGGATGAGAGAATCGATTGTTGATTTATGGGACTTGTGATTACTGTACCAGATTACCTTAATAAGGTTTGATGTTTGAGATTCATGAGGATAGTTTTTGAGATTATGAGTTGATTACATACATTACCCAGATTATTCAACTCATGACAGTAGATCATTACCCATCTTAGATATCTTGATTTACCTGAGAAACCTGACTGATTATACTTGGTATCTACCTGATAACTATCTTGTCCATGTTACTTAATTGCTGGGAAAAATATTATTACACGGTAACAACACCCGCATGTTATACTTGTTACATATTCCTGTTTTACTGGTATCCTGTTCCTTGATATTATATATTCCTGTTATACCGATATCCTGATTACATGTTGATATTGTTACCGTGACTACCACCGAGTTATCCCAGTGATTTAAGTAACATGCATATTAAATAATCTTGATAAACTAATAACATGACATTAAACAACTTACACTGGGATTGGGGAGATTGGCTGAGGAGACAGCGTCTATATTTTGGGTGGACTTAGGATTTAGGTTGCGCAGCCGAAAGAGGGTTCCACTGCAGGGTTCCCGTGGGGTGACTGGCACCCCGTCCTATTCCTGTTATACATGTTCCTGACTATCATGCGGTAGGTCCTAGTTCAGCGCCAGGAGTCTGGGCCTTGGTCCGGGTATGCACGGGACCCACCTAAAGCATAGACAATGTCTCCAACCGATCAGTTTCAATAACTGAGGACCTCGATTGGCATGTGTGGTAGGCGTAGTATGGGATGCGTCTATTACATGTGACAATTGGTGTTCGCTGACATAATTAATAATAATAAACTGTTAATGCATTGACTGACCGTAATCACCTGATTGTATATATATATATATATATATATATATATATATCATTATGATAGACACATGATTGTAAGCAGGACCAGATTATATACCAGGTTAGTGATATTGCTAGGATACACATCTAGACATCAGTTGTTTGTTACAGTTGTTTTACTTGTCTTGTACCTGCACTCTTATTCATGTTATTGTTTTTCAGTGTTTATTTATCATGTTATTTAGTTATCATATGACTGCAGTTTTTTTCTTGTTATTATTCTATGCACATTGTTTATATGCACGAGTTCTCCGCTTTACACACACACACTCACCAGGTCGCTTTCTGACGACCCTGGATATGCACGTCCAGATATTGGACGCTTGTTTCTATTGTGCAGGTGTTCGATGAAACTGTACGCTTTGCGAGGAGCTGGACTCTCTCTCTCCCTTTTTATTCTGGTATTCTTGCATTTTTATTCCTGCTATTGTTCTTTGATTCCTGTATATCACACTTGGCTTCTATTCTATTCCTTATTTCATTTAAGATCGTGTGTAGCCTTTATATGTATTATTGCAGTGATGGTTGATTATTATGGTTCAGATTTATAGCTTGTTCAGGTTACTTTAGGTTTAGCGTATATACGTGGAGTATTTTCCTCGTGTATATATGTCGCCGACTCTCGTCGCGACTCCGTTTTAACGTATTTTGGGAAGCGGGGCGTGACAGGGTTTTCTTGGTATCAGAGCCAGGTTCGGCATAAAATGGACTTGATTCTTACCGATAACTTGAACGAGCTATAATTATACTGCAATATACATATATTATCCATATGATGATATTGACTCCATATAGAATTGATCGTCTTGCCTTTTGGAATCCATCTTTTGATTCTTTTGATTTCCCTAATTCCAACTCTTTTTCTAGAGTAATCTTGGTTTCATCTTGATTCCTACCCTCCTTTCGAATCTATTTTTCTATTTTGTCTTCTGAGTTTGATCACTCCATTTTAAAGTCGGTAGCAGAGATCAGAGCGCGCAGCGGAAGCATAGCGGACCCATGACGTGTTTAGAAGTGACGTGGAAGCTTGGTTGTTTTCTCGCTTGATTCTGTTTTTCTATCATTCCCTACTTTATTGAAATTTCGAGGACAAAATTTTTATAAGGTGGGTAGAGTGTAAGATCCCTAGTTAGAAATACTGTATTTTTATTTTTACTAAAGTATTCATTTTGATTTACTGATTATTTTTATTTAATCAACTTAATTTATTATTTTTCCTATAATTATTATTATTAAATATGCAAATTATTTTGAGATAGTAAATGGTAATTTGGCATTTTATATTTACCATTATGACTCGTTAGCATTTTACTTACTAACTAGTAATTTTGCCATTACTATGGTTGTTATTATTTATGAATAATATTATTGGTGTCATTATAATTTATTTGTTTATTTTAATATTAGTGCTAGTATTAGTGGTAGTATTAATTGTTAATTATTATTTCTATTATTTTTATTATTGTTGTTATTAATTAATATTAGTATTATTGTTTATGTTGATTAATTATTATTGTCATTGCTATTGTTAATTAATATGCATGTTATTAATTATTATTTTTAATTAAGAGTTGTTACAATTATTTAGCATTATTAAGGTAGATATTCTTTTAATATTATTATTATTATCTTTTCTATTTCTTATTATTCTATGATCCTTTTCCCAATATTTATTCTCATTATCCATTTCCTATTCCTCAAACCCTTTACCCTTTAGCTACCCATCCATACCCAATAGCATACCCATTACCATAGACCCAATACCCAATACCCATTTACTCATTGGATCCTAACCCGCGACGCTCCAACCCGTTAACCCAATCAACCCAAAACCTTTTCCTATATAAAATCTTATATTAACCCTAACCCTAATTAACTACTAATCCCCACACAACAGCCGCCTCCTTCCACTTCTTCCTCTCTGCAAAATCAGCGCACGCAACCCGGCATCCCCCAACACCACCCCGGGCTTCTTCCTCCCAACCTTCGCCGGCAACATGCCTTGCGCGGCCACACCCTCCCATAGTAGCCGTACTTAACCTCGTGGTCTCCTCCTTGCCGCGAACGACCGGAGCCCCGCCTTCTCCGTTGATGCTCACCGGAGCATCTCCAACACCACCCGGAGCATCCCCATCTCCACTCCGGCGAGACCCGGCAGCAGCACATCCCCTTGCCGTGCCCCTCACTGCCTCCTTTACTTGGCTGAGAGCAGCACCAAGCCCCCACTCCCTCTCCCCATCCACGGCAGCATTACATGGAAGCCCCAAGCTCTCCAGCAACACTCCCACCCGAGCCAATCCCCTTGCCGTGCGCCATGCCTCATCCAAGCCTTCCCCCATTGGCAGTGAGCATTTCCCCTCTTGCTAATTCTTTCTCTTTACATATGTTAATGTTAATGTGTGAGTGATTTTGATTGGTTGGTGTAGAAACATATATGCATGTACTATAATTTAATTAGTGTGTGTTGTTAGAGAATTGCATTGGAATTTGATTATGCATGTGGTGTATTTATGTGTGCGGGGAAAATATCTTACTCCGAGCCATTTTCCGGCTCCCCGTGGGTCGCCGTGGATCACCGTAGGTGAGCACGAACGCACCCACGCCCTTCACGGCGAGATGCTCTATCTAACGACACCCTCCGCGGCCCCGGACGCCTCCGTCGGAGCCTCCGTCGGTGCGCCGCAAATCGGCTCGAGGTTAGTTTTATATTTTATTGTATGGGGGGCAATCTTGTAATAATTGAGAACTTTAAATTAATGTGTATGGTTGTGTGCGTGAGTGTAGTTGTGATATGCATGCATGTGTATGCATGATGTATATGTGCATACATGGATGTGAATTAATTAATGTATAGGTATTTATAGTTAATAGTAGGTATTTATTAATTTGGATATGTATGCATTAAATTAATGTGTATAGGTATATGTGTAATTATGCATTAATATATATGTAAGTATATAATATGTAGGCATGTTTATATATATGTATGTATGTGTACCCGTATATGTATGTGTACGTGGGTGTACATGTATGTGTCGGTGTACTCGGAAGGGTGTTAAGCATGTATTTATATTTATTTGTATGTGTTGGTTACATGCTACAGCATTTTGGATTTGTTTGGTGAGATCCGAACCAGTTGCAGGAGACCCGGACCCGATTCGGATTCGTGCTCGTTGTGGACCAGATACACAGGCAATTCGAAGACCGATCTATGGGATGATCCGTAGATCAGTACCGGTTCGTCCAGTGAAGACTAGATAGCGATTCGGTTCGGAAACTGCGTCATTTCATATGAGTGTTTGCTTTTGTCTCATTTTCTTATTTACCGTTGTCTATATATATATTATGTTTTACTTTTATCATTTCATGTGACTATTTGATTTATTTTACCAGTGTGAATACCTGTATCACTCTATGAGTCATGAGCGAACATTCACCTTATTTATTTTGTTGATCAGAGCATTGATTAGTGTCATTTCATGTGTCGGTAGATCGCCGATATTGGTTTAGGCCTAGCATTGGATACCCTGAACTGTGACTTGATTTGATCTACTATCAGTTGAACTACGTTATATTTGAGGTTAGAGGACATATATTAGGCATAGTGTTTATTGGCAGTTGTTGGTGATTATCCCGACTAGAATTCCCGTGGATATCGGGGAAGTGTTAGATATGATATTGCTTTACCAATATACTGATTTGCTGATACTTGGACTGGCATTGACTTAGTTAGAGTTGGAGTTGACCTATGATATATTTATATTGGATCTTGATCAGTTTATAGAGGAGCTTGATCTTGTTGGATTGTCATTATGTGAGTGTATAGCTTACCCTTGAAATAGACATGTAACATGATCTTGGTTTTAGATTATTAGACCAAAGACTTTCGGATTTACCTTAATTATGTTGATGGAGTACTGATGATCTTACCGACGTTGGATACTAGATATAAAGATGATCTAGATTTCTTATTGATTGAGGACGTTACTCTCTTTAGTTATGATCTTGACTATAGTTGGATGGATCTGGTTTTGAGGAATAGATATTGATTGAATTGACTTGACCTGATAGATCTTAGATATATATCTGATATGTTACTTGACTTTGGGATCCTGTGATTGACCTTGATAGAGTGAGAGTGTGTGATAATCCTGATAGAATTGGAACATGAAGATTTGATTTTATGTATCAAAACATGTAGTATTTAAGTTATTGAGATTTGGATATATCGATGACTTGAGGATCAGAGTTGATCGTTGGATGAGAGAATCGATTGTTGATTTATGGGACTTGTGATTACTGTACCAGATTACCTTAATAAGGTTTGATGTTTGAGATTCATGAGGATAGCTTTTGAGATTATGAGTTGATTACATACATTACCCAGATTATTCTACTCATGACAGTAGATCATTACCCATCTTAGATATCTTGATTTACCTGAGAAACCAGACTGATTATACTTGGTACCTACCTGTTAACTATCTTGTCCATGTTACTTAATTGCTGGGAAAAATATTATTACACGGTAACAACACCCGCATGTTATACTTGTTAAATATTCCTGTTATACCGGTATCATGTTCCTTGATATTATATATTCCTGTTATACCGATATCCTGATTACATGTTGATATTGTTACCGTGACTACCACCGAGTTATCCCAGTGATTTAAGTAACATGCATATTAAATAATCTTGATAAAGTAATAACATGACATTAAACAACTTACACTGCGATTGGGGAGATTGATGGAGGAGACAGCGTCTGTATTTTGGGTGGACCTAGGATTTAGGTTGCGCAGCCGAAAGAGGGTTCCACTGCAGGGTTCTCGTGGGGTGACTGGCACCCCGCCCTGTTCCTGTTATGCATGTTATACATGTACCTGTTCCTGTTATACATGTTCCTGACTACCTTGTGGTAGGTCCTGGTTCAGCGCCAGGAGTCTGGGCCGTGGTCCCGGGTATGCACGGGACCCATCTAAAGCATGGACAATGTCTCCAACCGATCAGTTTCAATAACTGAGGACCTCGATTGGCATGTGTGGTAAGCGTAGTATGGGATGCGTCTATTACATGTGACAATTGGTGTTCGTTGACATAATTAATAATAATAAACTATATGCATTGTGAGTCTGTGACTGACCGTAATCACCTGATTGTATATATATATATATATATATATATAATTATGATAGACACATGATTGTAACTAGGACCAGATTATGTACCAGGTTAGTGATATTGCTAGGATACACATCTAAACATCAATTGTTTGTTACAGTTGTTTTACTTGTCTTGTACCTGCATTCTTATTCATGTTATTGTTTTTCAATGTTTATTTATCATGTTATTTAGTTATCATATGACTGCAATTTTTTTCTTGTTATTATTCTATGCACATTGTTTATATGCACGAGTTCTCCACTTTACACACACACTCACCAGGTCGCTTTCTGACGACCCTGGATTTGCACGTCCAGATATTGGACGCTTGTTTCTATTGTGCAGGTGTTCGATGATACTGTACGCTTTGGGAGGAGCTGGACTCTCTCTCTCCCTTTTTATTTTGGTATTCTTGCATTTTTATTCCTGCTATTGTTTTTTGATTCCTGTGTATCACACTTGGCTTCTATTCTATTCCTTATTTCATTTAAGATCATGTGTAGCCTTTATATGTATTATTGCAGTGATGGTTGATTATTATGGTTCAGATTTATAGCTTGTTCAGGTTATTTTAGGCTTAGTGTATATACGTGGAGTAGTTTCCTCGTGTATATACGTCGCCGACCGTCACGACTCCGTTTTCACGTATTTTGGGAAGCGGGGCGTGACAATCAACCTTCCAGTACCCTACCTCCTTGCATAAGGCGCACTACTTCTTCTTCGGATCTTCCAAACCTGATCTGAACTTCGATCTTCCCTGATCATCTCTGCCCTTCCAATTGGAACTCCTGCCTCTTACTGCCAATGCCTCTGCTGTTGTGCTCCCAGAAGAAGACAGTCTGTTCTGCTTCCTTGTTTCATAATTCACAAGAGCAGCAGACAGCTCATTATAGTTAAAAGATTTTCTTCCATTGATCAATATAAGAGTAAAGGTCCCAAACTCTTCTTCAGGAAGAGAATTCAATAGAATTACCGCCTTATCCTCTTCATCAATCTTCTCGGGCACTTTCCCTCATCTTTTTCTCGCACTTTCCTTCATCTTTCTCATGCACCTCTATGAGATGCCCTGCTTCTAGTCTTGACACCAACTAATTCAGAGGAGCCTCAAGAGAATGCCTCATTTGCTCTGCAGATGCTTCACACAGATTTCCTTAACTTCTTCCAGTATCTGCTCCTCAGACTGTGCAAGGTGAGTAGCTTCATACGAGCTCAATAGGCTCTTTACATCTTGGCTCAAGCAATTCATGAATTTATCCCCTTCTTTGAACTTCTTGAAGACAGACATCTAATTCAACAAGTATTGAACTTTAGGTTAGAAAGTATCTATTGAGTACAATTATACAGTGAAACACTTTGTAATGGATGCTTTATACACCCAACCTACATATTATTTAATATTTTGGTAGAAAATGCTCCTATATTATTTTAGATTTGTTGGAAATTGTTGGATCGTAACTGAATTTTTAAAATTTTTGGATATTAAAAATTAAAACAGAGGCATGCAAACTAGAGTGCAAACAATTTATATGAAATAACAGAGTAATAAAAGACAGAAGAAAAAAGTCTGGCCGAAGCAGTCATGCAAACACTGCCTTAGAAAATAATAGATATGCCTTCTCGCTTAGGCATTTTCGTGGTCGCCGTCCTCTAGCAGTAAAAGACCCCGATCAGTCTAGCACACAGCTCGAGGGTGAAACTGGGCCTCTGGATAGATGAAATTTGGTAACCCATGAAAACCAATAAAATATAGAGTTTAGAATTGAGAGAGAGAGAGAGAGAGAGAGAGAGAGAAATGAATAGTTTTTAGAGAGGGAGAGAGTAGAGTATAATATTGTTGTGCAGTTTAAGCTTCTGAACTTGGGTCCCATTTATAGGAAGAATAGCACCGAGGGCTCAGCGGCACGTTCTAAAAATACGTGGCGGTTCCAATAGTGTGATCTCACAATTTGTGGTAATGGGCGAGTAGTTTGTCCGATCCGCAAAATTTGAGATCTGGAAAATCGTCAGAGAATCAGTCAAACGAATCAGTCAAAGATCAAATTAAACAATTAAAAAAAATGCAAAACATGGCTCGAGCTCTGCTCAGTCAAAGATAGAGAAATTTTTTCCCTTTTGGGCTGGGCCTTTTTGTTTTTTCAATATTTTTATTTTGGAGTTTGGATTCCGCTTCTATTTTTCTTCTTTTTTCCCTTTTCCCTTTTACATCAAATAAGGAGGGGTGGTATATGCAGCACATAGCAAAAAGGAACGGATCGTTATTTTGGAGACAATAAATACATATACTGGAGACATTATTTAGAATATATTCCATACGAAACTACAACAAATTATATATCTACTGCTCGTAACTAAGTAAAATCACCCGAGCAGTACATTGAAATACCTAAAATCATTCTATGAGGATCGGCTCAATGAACAGCAAGTAGATTCGATCCTTTGTTATGCCAATAGAATCGCCAAGGCCGTCTCCTTCCTTAGAGAAGGAGTAACATGCTTTTACTGTATTTATGGCTATACGAACAACGTTTTGAGGAAGATCTTTGTTGAGAGACTCCTTGTTGAGTTCCTTCTAGTATTTGCTAATCAAATTCATGATAAACTCTTTTGCAGTTTTGTATGACTCACTGGAGTCATTCATGCAACATTGAATTGATAGCGATGGCTCTGCCTCTGCCTACAAAATTAATCATGCATAGAGTTAGCGATCAGCATACACGAAAGTATCTTATTTGCAAGAACAAGAGTTTTTCATCATACCTTGGAAGGTGCCAAGTCATCAATGAGTCGAACAAGCAGTAAGGCCGCACGTATTAATTGGTATGCTTGCTCCAAGTGGTCAAAAGATTCAGTGTTCAATTCATGCCCTGCATGGTATAAAGCATGGAAGATGAGAGCGCGATTTCCAACTGAAGTCCAACCATTTTCCAAGTACTCCTCAAGAGACGGCGTTATTTTTTTGTGAAACCATTTTGCTTCCTTTAATTACACTTTGCAAACACAAATCCACTGTAATAACAATAAGAATTAGTTAGTTATTTGGCAATCAAATATGTGAATGACGTCATTTGAGAAAGAAAACAAGAAAATGGAAACTAATTTTCGAGTTCGGTTAGCTTTCAGTGATGTTCATGGTTGTACCTCTCTTGCTACCAAGTGCCGAACATCCCACCCATACTCTTTGAGGATATCGTATACAGTGTCTGTTGTGCGCAGCGGGAACAACAACCACCTTTGAGAAATCCGCCTACCTGGCGGAGACTTGATGCAGCCGGAGAAGCAACCAACACGATAGAACAACGAACAACAGAGAAAAACAATCAACACAATATTTAACGAGGTTCGACAACGTGCCTACGTCCTCGGGGCAAGGGGAGAGAGATTTTATTGATTCAACAATCAATACAAACTAATACAGGAGGGAAACTTGAGGAGATTCTTAGGGATACAATACATGAGGGCTCTTGCCCCTATTTATACCAACAGAGTCCCTGGATATAAGGAAACCCAAATTGAATTTGATCCCATCCAGAAATGGAATCCGAAGCCCAAAAGGAAAGTCAAAACACGTCTGTCGGTCGACCGGCCAGTTGACCGACCCATGCCACAGTCGACCGCTCCGGTCGACCGGGCCCAACCGAGAGTTAAGGCATGTCAGTCGGTCGACCGGGCCGGTCGACCGCTCTCTTCCACGGTCGACAGGACGGTCGATCGGGCTAACCCTGTGCACATTGTGCACGCCGGTCGACCGGGCGGCCGACCGGCCTTCTTCACCGGTCGACCGGGCGGCTGACCGGGAGCACAATCTGACCTGCTCTAATGCGTCGTTTCTCGCTCCTTGATTTTCGAACTCTGTGCTAACTTCCTCTATTCCTCTATCTCCTCTCTCCTATAATTCTCCACCTCGGTGAAGATTTTCCAAAAATGAGCCGATCTCCAACGAACTCCAGTCTATCACCTGGCGAAATCGATACACGATCTCGGCGAAATTGACACACGATCTCGACTTGCGCGCACCGGACGAAATCGCGACACGATCTCGGCGAAATTGACACACGATCTCGGCTTGGAATATGTAGCTCAGTTATCAACTGGAATGCACCACACATGCCTTCTCTACACTTCACCTTTGGAGAACTTCCATACATGCCGATCACCGAACGTGTCCTCTACTCCGTAACTACATGACCTCATGAAGAACTCATCATGAGTCAACACTGACTCTCCAATTGACTGGCTCTATCCAGTCTACATGTCTTCAGCTGACGGTCCAACCAAGTCTGAGTAGAGCACACCGAACACCATCATCAACTTCAACAAACTGGATGCACACCCCTACTATGCAAGCTCAACCATCTTCTCACCAGAAGATCAACTGTTCATCGAGATCACAACACCTTACCTCTACGTGAAGTCCAACTAGCCACAATACTTCACCTCTACGTGAAGTCTCTCCACCTCTACGTGAAGTTCCAATCGGCCTCTCGAGAACCCAAAATGCTTCATACGGGTTGCATCACCATATTTGGCTGCGCCTTTACGGCTGCTTACGTACCTTACCCAAAGGATCAAGCCAACCGTAGTTCATATAAATGAGCTTCATCAAGCTCAAGCACTTGTACCTGGATCTGCAGCAGTGAACCTATCTGGCTAAGTCATATGAATCTCCTCACGACCATCATGGAGAACAACGGCCTTTAACTTTAGCTTGTCGCAGACACGAGCTTGAGATTCATGCATCTTTACCCAAGAGCGTGGTTTTACCCTGGTTCCAATGGTTGCAAACAATCCGACATTCTGATCAATGTCTTCAACCTGTTCAGTATCAACCTTGGCTACATGATCTTCACCCGGTGTCACCTCCAATGAAGTCTTCACTGATGCCGAACCAACTGGAGATGGTGGAGTAGCATCAACCTCCACCCGCTGCGATACTTCCTTGGTCTCCGTCCTCTCCACCTGCTGAGAGATGGTAGACTTCAACACTGAAGTCTTATCAAATATTGACACGCCTACTCAACACGATCTTCTTGTTTTCGGGGTCCCAAAACCTGTAGCCTTTCATATTCCTTTTGACACCCAAAAACACAAACCTCTTTGTTCGCGAATTCACCTTGCCATCCTTAGCACTGAAGTAGGTCGGACTTCCAAATTTCTGCAGCAAACCATGATCTTGAGCAGCTTTCTCAGACCAAATTTTCAATGGATTTTTACCTCCTATCGTGGTCGATCCATTTATGAGATGGCTAGCATATACAATCGCCTCAGCCCAAAACGATTTGTCTAATCTTGCATTAGATAACAAACACCGAACCTTCTCCAGCAAGCAACGATTTACTTCCTTAGCCAACCCATGTATACCTTTTGTGAAGTGAGTAGCAATACCAGTGTTCTGGCCAAATCGTAGGAATTGGTTCATGTCTCTTTCAACATTACCAAGCTGTAGCTCTTTAATCTTCCTACCTATTTGCTTCTCCATTCTTCCTTTCCACTTCACCAACATATTTAGGGCTTCACACCTTTGTCTCATGGGATATATCCAACAATACCTAGATAAATTATCAATAAAAGAGACAAAGTAGCTGTGACCTCCAAGCAATGCATTCTTAGCAGGTCCTCAAATGCTTACGTGAACACAATCAAGAAGACCTTCTGAGCAGTGAGTACTGGTACTGAATTTCACCTTCTTCTTGTCCAGAACACTATGTTCACCTTCCAAGTTGCAGGTAGCAGCACCTTCCATGATCCCAGGAGCTCGCAAAGACTTTTCACCTCCATGTCCGACCTTTACCTGCCAGACCTTCGTGCAACCATCATCTGAAGAACTAGAAGTCTCACCTGACCTGTAACCATACTACCCTTCAAGTAGTAGTGATTGTCCCAGCGGACGCCGTTCATTACCACCATCGAGTCTTTGATCATCTTGAGAACACCATCTTGTATAGATATCATAAGACCCAATGCTTCTAAAGCTCTAACAGAGATAAGATTCCTTTTGAGTTGAGGCACATACCTCACCTCCTTCAATTCTCGTGCTATCCCATCTTCCATCTTGATATGGACTGTACCCATCCCTTCTATATTACACGGATGTGAAAGATCACCTAGAGGGGGGTGAATAGGTGATTATGCTAATCTAATGAACTCAATGCGGAATTTAAAAACTTAATGCAATACACTCAAGTGCAATCAACAAATGATGCACACACAACCAAGCCAAGCAATTATGAATGCACAATATGAATAGATCCAAGGCACAAAGTAAAGAGAGAGATAGAGAGATAGTCAATGGATCAAGCGCAAATAACAAGATATGTTACGAGGTTCGAGCACCCAGCTCTACATCCCCGCCTTCGACATACGAAGGATTTCTAATCCACTAGCTAGTCCACAAAGAACTCTCGCAAGGAGTACCCAACTCCTCTCTTTACAACCACAACCTTCTCCTTGAGGCAAGCTCCAATCCAACAAAACAATCACCTCACAACCCGAGGGATTAGCACAAAGCAAACACAAGGATCACCTCACAACTTTGAGGGATACAACCCAATTGCACAACTTCCTCAACACAATGAGGGTAAGGCACAAAGCAAAGATTGGGTTTTTAACTTGGTGGTCTAAACAACAACCACAAACAATTTCTTTCTCCCACACAAAGATCCTATAGAATAAGAAAGTAGATGTTGCTCAAGTGTGGAGAAAACCAATGGAATGGAAATCAAAAACACAAAGAAAATTCTTGGGAAAAACTGAAACTAAGATATAGAAGATGAATCAAAATCTTTTTCCCAAAAACCCTTTTCTTTGAATTTCCAAACCCGAGCAAAAATACCAAATAGATTATTCAATTTGAATCTAAAAACTTCTTTTGATTGCTGTGAAAACACTAGAGAGTAGGGAAAAATTTGCACAAAAATTCTTAGAGAAAAACTCTTTCAAATGGGGTATTTATAGGCAAATCTGGAAACTAGCCGTTGGCAGCAGATTTTGCCAAAATAGCCCTACCGGTCGACCGCACGGTCGACCGTCCAACGGTCATATTCTGACCGTTGACAGCTACCGGTCGACCGCCCGGTCGACCCAAACAAACAGAGAGCAAATTGCTCTCAGTCGGTCGACCGCACGGTCGACCGGCTACAAGTGTAGCCAGCGTGCACGTATCCGTGCACGTCGGTCGACCCTGACGGTCGACAGGCTACATGGTGCGTTCGACCGTTAGGGTCGACCGACCTAGCCTGGCAGACACTGTACAGGTCAGAAAAACAGAGAAAATAAATATCCAATAAATTCTTGTAAACTATTAAAAATCCCAAAAATAGTTTTGACAATTTGCATTATATATGAACATATGATAAAAGTTTTGACTCAAATATCAAGCAATTAAAACTATTTTTGTATCTTACAATATTTTTCAAAAACCAGAAACTGTATTTTCTAAAACTAGGATTCTTGAATAGAAAATACACTTTGTCCAAAACTCATTCAAATACAAAAACATGATATTTAAACTCTTTGAAGCATGATGCATATGGATAGAAATTCAATATACATGAAACATATACATATCATAGTTTTTGTCTTTAATTCCAAAATATGTTTTGTCAAAAATACCAAAACATAAAACACATGAATAAGTAAGTCAAAACTAAGTTTGTCTAGGAAATTAAGCATGCATGTATGTAGAACAAATCTAACATACATTAAACCATATAAACTTGTTTTGATATAATCTCTAGTCATGTAAACCAAGATCGGTTAAACCAAAAACCGAAAACCAATATTCAAATTATGAAACGTGTGTGTTGTGAACTTGAGCTTTATCATACTATTCTAATCTTTACAATTTTGGATCTAAATACAAAACTAAACTATGGTACCGAAGTCTTCTTGTAGAGCGCAATCTCCAAGCCGACTCGAACCAAAACTCCTTGATCCACTGAGCAAGTGCTATATGTGATCTTTGACGCTCGGGCTCTTGAATCAACATGTGAAAGCTTACAAATCATCTTGTTGAAGCTAATCACCAACTAATAACTTGATTAATGATCTGAAACTAAAATCACAAGATTATTAGTACACATAACTACATGAGTTAATCATCATCAAAACTAGGGTGGAAGGACTTTGGGCCAACAATCTCCCCCTTTTTTGATGATGACAAAACTCATGGAGTTATATATGCATGGATTAAAGTTAAGCTTCAAAGAAGCTCCCCCTTAACTCATGCATAAACAAATAAATAATAAATTATGCAATAAAGGCTCTTAAACATGAATGCATATAAGTGCATAAACAATAAAAGGTTCTAAATACCAATGAAATGTTTAAAAACAAAACATGCCTCTAGATACCAATTACAAAACATCCAATTACAAAACATGCTTTAGATATCAATTAAAATTAAACTAAATTAAACTTAATATATGCAAAATATAAACATGCATATAAACTCAAATTCTTCTCCCCCTTTTTGTCAATCATCAACAAAGGGGTACAAACCAAAACAAAACAAAATCTTCTCTTTTTAATACAAAGAATCAATCTTCAATAAGGGGTAAAAGCAAAACCAAATCATTAAATTTTTCTCCCCTTTTTGTTCGAAACAACGAATCAATAAAAATAATATTTTCCCCCTATTTGACTAAAACAAAAACAAAGTCAATTAGAGGTGATAATCAATTAAAGTACCGATTGAAAATATGTCAAAGAATAGCATCTTGATACCAATTGAAGGGAAACAAACAAAAACAAAAAAAATATTGATACCAATTTTAAGCAAAACACAAGAAGATCTTGATACCAATTGAAATTAAACATAATAAATTTTGAATGTCTAAACACAAAAATTTTGATACCAATTGTAAATAATTTTCATTTTGAACATATGATACCAATTTGAAATTTTCAATCATAAAGTAAGGGAGTGGGAATCAAATACCAATTGAAAAATCACCAATTGAAAGACAAAATTAAATTTTCTCCCCCTTTATGAAATACAAACTAAAACAATGCTTAGGCTTGATACCAATTTAAAAGTGATCAATTGAAACAAACTTGAAGCTCAAGCACTAGCATAAACAAGATTTTGTGCTTAAAGATATAGGGATATAATAAGCACAAATAAAACATATATATATATATATATATATATATGAAAAATAGATACCAATAGAAATTGATATTCTTGAAATAGAAAGCATACATACATACAAAATATATGAGTATACAAGAAAGGTCAAGATTGATACCAATTGAAAGAATTCAATGATACCAATTGAAACAACAATAAGATCAAGTGTATATCTCATATAATCTACCTTCCAATCATGGTTCAAGTTTTAAATGATTTTCATTATAAAGCATGCATGAATATGATCTCCCATCCATCCTCCCATCGAAGGTAGGGGTTTTCAAAAATAGATTTGAAAATATAGTATGCTTGAAAATCTCTACCATAGTGAAGAATACGAACTAGTTATAGAAAAAAAAACTTTTAAAACTAGTACGAAATCCTTCAAGTAAGGAATAAAATAAAATTGTTTTTCATGAAAACACATGTAAATCACATGGCACTAAAACACTCAAAATCCATAAAGTCCATATCATAGTCTCATGAAAACAAATCATGAGTAAACTAATAAGGTGAGTGTACAAGTATTATGTGACACATATCAACATGAAAATATTCAATTAAGCTCATATGAAATTCCTTGAAAACATGAAATCCATCTAAGAAGTGAAATCACCAATTGAAATCATCTTAAAAACATGAAATTCATTATAAATGTGAAATCACTTAGCAAACATGAAATTCATCCAAACGATTTAAACTTCAAGGCTTATGTATGTCATATACAAACTAAAGTATACATACATATCCTAAACACAATGAGACCACAAAAGTATATGCATGAAGGCACGTGGCTCAAGGATGTATATGTATAAATGATAGTTTGGACAAGATGGACATATACATGAAGTAAAAACAAAAAAATTATGAATACAAGTCAAATGCAAGAATCATCAAAACTAGACTATACTAGTACATCAAGTGAATACAAATGAGCGTTCAAGCACAAACATATATAAAGGTTTATTTGTAACCACTAGTTGTACAAGTATAAATCCTAATCTTAATGAAAACTTATCATTCATGCAAGTAGTCAAAACATGAAGCATAAAACGGAATCATAATCCAACATTATAAACATAATAATCAAAACATGAATTATTAAAACAAAAAGTCATAGTCAACCATATGATTAGCATGACAAAGACATGTGCATTAGATCTATGATTAACATGATAGATAAAACATAAAGAGAACACAAAATATGGGTCCATATTAAGCATGGGTGTCTCAACAACTAATCATGTAAAGCATAAGTCTAATAAACATGGCAAATATCATACTAATCATGAAACAATAAAACATGATTCAACAAAACAAAAATCATAAACATCCACATGAGCATTATGTAAATGCATGTGCATTAGATCTAGGGCATACATGTTAGTTTAAACAAGCTGAGAACACTAAATATAGATCCATTGAAATATGGGTGCTCAAGTAACTAAACATGTATAACACTAATCTAATCAACATGACATAAGCATAATGAATAATAAAACGAGACATGCTATGAATAGATGAACATGAAAAGCATGCAAATAAAAATGAGAGTTAGAGAATGATACCAAAACCGATGAAGGTGCATCTCTAGTTCTCCAAACCACGGTGGTCCTCCCACCAAATCCCCTTGAGAGTGAAACATCCAAATGGTTCTCTTTTAAGCTTAGAATGCATCCACCTCAAGGCACCAATACTCTCACGTGATGCGAGAGCTCCCACCTACATCAAAAGTCAAGGAGGTGGTCTTGGTACCCATTTCCTTTTGGGTCCACGGGGGTTAGTATCTTTTCTAACCCAAACAAGATTAGTTGCTAAATTTTCATGATAAACACGATCATAACAAAATCTAGCAAGGTGGCCTTTTCGACCACAATGTGTACAAGTGTACACATGAGCATACATGTAATGGTGGTGACCGTGGGAAGCATGTGTATGCCGTGTAGAGTGTGCATGCAAAGATGGACCTTGTTTCTTGCGAACCAAGGTTTCCAAACGTGAATGATTCAATGTGCATTGGCTCAAAGTGGAGCCCAAACATTCAATACTCATCTTCAAAACATTTATATCATTTTCAATGGTGGAAGATAAAGTGGAGCATGCAATAGGTGTGCAAGAAGAAGAAGAAGCTATACTAGCATGGCACACATGAATATCAATCTCATTTTGCAAAGATTCATTTTTCTTTAAAACTAAATCCAATTCTTTTGTAATTGAATCAATTTTATTTTTCAAAACAAGGTTATCTTTTAAAACAAAATCCAATTTAGAAGATAAAACCTCATTGTTTTTCACAACATCATTACAATCATTTTTGTTTTTCAAAATCTCAATCTCATCAAGGGCAAGGTCTAGTTGAGATCTTAGTGAGTCACGTTCACTAGTGATCTCTTCCTTCTCTTGCAAAATCGATTCAAAATTAGAACACAAATCCTTTAATTCATTTTTCAAAACAAGGTTGTCCTCTTTCAAAAGATTGTGTTTTTTCAATAAATTTTCAAGCTTTTGAGCAAGTTCCAAATTTAAAGTTTGAACTTCAAAACAACCATGGCAATAGGAACTAGAGCTATTATCTAATTGAGAATCCGATTGTACCTCAAGGGAGTTATTCCCTTGGACCATGAGGCAACGCTCTTCGGACTTTTCTCTCATAGATCTCCTCATCTTGTTTATAATCCTTGGAAGCTCGGGAGATGTCAATAAGCTCCAAACTGCAAAAGCCGAGTCATAATGATCAAACACCGTAAAAGATGTTCACTAAGAGATGCTCTAAGTGCTCTAAGTGCTAATGCATTAGCCTTTTTATACTTGCTACTATTAGGGAAGGATTCCATAGTGGAGGCTTGATAAACTAGATGTCCTAGTCTTTTCAAATGGCTACTCATATTGGCCTTCCAAGCATCAAGTCTAATATGGTCAAACATAGGAGGGCTATCCATGAGAGCAAACTAAATGAGTGCAAATGAACAATGCAAATGAAGATTAGCAAACCAAGATCTCACTCCTAGGTGGTTAAATCTAAATATCAGGAGCACTAGCTCTGATACCAATTGAAAGATCACCTAGAGGGGGGGTGAATAGGTGATTATGCTAATCTAATGAACTCAATGCGGAATTTAAAAACTTAATGCAATACACTCAAATGCAATCAATAAATGATGCACACACAACCAAGCCAAGCAATTATGAATGCACAATATGAATAGATGCAAGGCACAAAGTAAAGAGAGAGATAGAGAGAGAGTCAATGGATCAAGCGCAAACAAAAAGATATGTTACGAGGTTCGAGCACCCAGCTCTACATCCCCGCCTTCGACACACGAAGGATTTCTAATCCACTAGCTAGTCCACAAAGAACTCTCGCAAGGAGTACCCAACTCCTCTCTTTACAACCACAACCTCCTCCTTGAGGCAAGCTCCAATCCAACAAAACAATCACCTCACAACCCGAGGGATTAGCACAAAGAAACACAAGGATCACCTCACAACTTTGAGGGATACAACCTAATTGCACAACTTCCTCAACACAATGAGGGCAAGGCACAAAGCAAAGATTGGGTTTTTAACTTGGTGGTCTAAACAACAACCACAAAAAATTTCTTTCTCCCACACAAAGATCCTATAGAATAAGAAAGTAGATGTTGCTCAAGTGTGGAGAAAACCAATGGAATGGAAATCAAAAACACAAAGAAAATCCTTGGGAAAAACTGAAACCAAGATATAGAAGATGAATCAAAATCTTTTTCCCAAAAACCCTTTTCTTTGAATTTTCAAACCCTAGCAAAAACACCAAATAGATTGTTCAATTTGAATCCAAAAACATCTTTTGATTACTGTGAAAACACTAGAGAGTAGGGAAAAATTCGCACAAAAATTCTTAGAGAAAAACTCTTTCAAATGGGGTATTTATAGGCAAATCTGAAAACTAGCTGTTGGTAGCAGATTTTGCCAAAATAGCCCTGCCGGTCGACCGTCCAACGGTCATATTCTGACCGTTGACAGCTACCGGTCGACCGCCCGGTCGACCCAAACAAACAGAGAGCAAACTGCTCTCAGTCGGTCGACCGCACGGTCGACCGGCTACAAGTGTAGCCAGCGTGCACGTATCCGTGCACGTCGGTCGACCCTGACGGTCGACCGGCTATATGGTGCGGTCGACCGTTAGGGTCGACTGACCTAGCCTGGCAGACACTATACAGGTCAGAAAAACAGAGGAAATAAATATCCAATAAATTCTTGTAAACTATTAAAAATCCTAAAAATAGTTTTGACAATTTGCATTGATATATGAACATATGATAAAAGTTTTGACTCAAATATCAAGCAATTAAAACTATTTTTGTATCTTACAATATTTTCCAAAAACTAGAAACTGTATTTTCTAAAACTAGGATTCTTGAATAGAAAATACACTTTGTCCAAAACTCATTCAAATACAAAAACATGATATTTAAACTCTTTGAAGCATGATGCATATGGATAGAAATCCAATATACATGAAACATATACATATCATAGTTTTTGTCTTTAATTCCAAAATATGTTTTGTCAAAATACCAAAACATAAAACACATGAATAAGTAAGTCAAAACTAAGTTTGTCTAGGAAATTAAGCATGCATGTATGTAGAACAAATCTAACATACATTAAACCATATAAACTTGTTTTGATATAATCTCTAGTCATGTAAACCAAGATCGGTTAAATCAAAAACCGAAAACCAATATTCAAATCATGAAACGTATGTGTTGTGAACTTGAGCATTATCATATTATTCTAATCTTTACAATTTTGGATCTAAACACAAAACTAAACTATGGTACCGAAGTCTTCTTGTAGAGCGCAATCTCCAAGCCGACTCGAACCAAAACTCCTTGATCCACCGAGCAAGTGCTATATGTGATCTTTGACGCTCGGGCTCTTGAATCAACATGTTAAAGCTTTCAAATCATCTTGTTGAAGCTAATCACCAACTAATAACTTGATTAATGATCTGAAACTAAAATCACAAGATTATTAGTACACATAACTACATAAGTTAATCATCATCAAAACTAGGGTGGAAGGCCTTTGGGCCAACAGGATGATCATCACCCATGACCGTGTAACATCCATCTAGCTTCTCAAAACTAGAAAACCAGGCCCTGTTCGGGCAAACATGATACGTGGCTCCGGTATCTAAGATCCACTCAGCATTATCTGAGTAATCAATAGTGGGAGTAGTAACAGAGAGAGAGAATACAGATGAGTCTTCATCCGATCCATCCGCCTGTGCAAGATTCGCCTCGGTCCTTGACTCCATCTTCTTACCTTTGACCTTTGGGCAGTCAACTTTCTAATACCCTAGTTCCGTGCACAAGGCGCACTGATTCCTCTTCAGATCTTTGAAGCCTAATTTGGACTTCGATCTTCCCTGATCATCTCTTCCCTTCCTATTGGAACTTTTGCCTCTTACCTCCAACGCCTCTGCTATCGTGCTTCCCGAAGAAGACACTCTATCCTATCTCCTTACTTCATAACTCGCAAAAGCTTCAGACACTTCACTGTAGTTAAGGGATTTTCTTCCATTGAGCAATGTAAGAGTAAAAGTCTCATACTTTTCCCTAGGAAGAGAGTTCAAAAGAATTACCGCTGATCAGTCACATATATTGCATATACATTGTCACCTTACCATACTTTTGAAAAAACACCTAGAGGGGGGTGAATAGGTGTTAATGCTAATCTATAAACTAAATGCTAAATGCGGAAGCTTAAACAAATTTTGCAATCACACTTAATACAACCAACAAGTGTAGCCGAATTTCCCGTGAAGGGCTCTGGACTAACTCCTCTTGATTCCCCTAAATATGGGTTGAGGTGCTATATGAAGCTCTTGTGGTTAAGTATAAGTGAGGCACACACACAAGCAAGCCAAGCATACAATAGATTGACAATATAAAAGATGCAAGGCACAAATGCAAGCAATAAGATATGAATGATATGACAATAAGAATGATGCTATGCACAAAATAAAAGAGAGAGAGGGTTAAGAGAAATTGGATCAAACGCAAACACAATGATATGTTTCGAGGTTCGAGCCCCTAGCTCTACATCCCCGCCTTCACCACCGTGAAGGATTTCTAATCCACTATCTCCCACCGAGGGAACCTCCACCGAGGAGGATTTGTTACAACAAAGGGAGTACCGAACTCTTCTCTCAAACACCGCCTCACAACCGAGGGGTAGGCCCGTAGCCAAACAACAACAAACAACACCTCTACCAAAGAGGGTTACAACCAATCTCCACCTCTCACTAGAGGGAGCAAACACCACTCCGATCAACCTCTACCAAAGAGGGATACAACAAGGCAAGGAGGGTTTACAACTAGGAGGCTTAATCAACCTCAAACACTTCTCTTTTTCCACAAAACAAGATCCTAATAGAATAGGATAGAAGATAAGCTCAAGTATGAAAAAACTAGATGTTTGGAAAACAAAAACTCAAAGAAAACACTTGGGAAAACTCTTTGTAAATGATAGAATTGAAGAACAAAACAAATCTCCCAAATTTTTATTTTCTTTGATTTTCCCAAACCCTAAAACACAAAACCAATTTGAAAGTTTAAAGCCCAAAACACTTTTGAAAACTTGTTTTAAACACTAGAGAAACTCTGAAATTTTTTTTGTCAAAAGTCTTGTCAAAATCCCCAAAGAGATGAGGGATTTTTAGCCCAAACAGAAAACTAGCCGTTAGGCTGATCTGGCAGCCTGACAGGCTTGCGGTCGACCGCCCGGTCGACCGCCAACAGTTAGAAATATGACCGTTGGGGCATCCAGTCGACCGCTCCGCCGACCGCCCAGATACAGAGAGCAAAGCTCTCTAGTCCGGTCGGCCGGCCGGCCCACTGTGCTGCCAGACGTGCACAACTCTGTGCACGTCGGTCGACTGCAAGGTCGACCGGCCCTTGGTGCGGTCGTCCGACCTGGTCTGTCAGCCAGTTCTAGGTCAGAAACACATGTAAAGAAAAAATCTTTTAAGTCTTTGTAAAAATACGCAAAAATAGTTTTATCATTTTGCATTGATATATAAACTTGTGATAAACATTTTAACTCTAATATCAAGCATATGAAACCATTTTTGTGTTTTATCATTTTTACCAAAAACTAAAACTTGTATTTTATCAAACATGGATTTTTCTATACATGAATAGGATAGTCAAAATAAGTTTGTCTAAGAAGTTTAAGCATGCATGTATAGAAAGAATACATCTACTATACATATAAACCATTTAAACTTGTTTTGATCAATCTATTCATGAAAACAAATATCGGTTAAACTAAAAACCGAAAAACCATAAAACGTGTGTGTTGTGCACTTGAGCATATCAACTATTCTTATCTTTACGCATGGATCTAAAACACACTAAACACTAGGATACCTAAGTCTTCTTGATGATCTTCCATCTTCAAGTCGACTCGATCCCAAACGTGATCCACCGAGTGCAAAGGTATGATCTTGATGCTCGGGCACAGGAATCACCAAGTGAAGGCTTCCAAACATCTCTCTTTGAAGCAATCACCAACTAATATCTTGTTACATGATCTGAAACTAAATCACAAGATTATTAGTAAACATAACTACATGAGTTAATCATCATCAAAACTAGAGGGGAAGGCCTCCGGGCCAACAACTTTTTAGCTAATAAATCCTATTAATAAGTCTTCTTCTTCTTTGTTAAATGTAGGCCCAATTGCTAAAAGAAATGAAAGAGAAACAAGCACAAAAGCCTACCAAATTTTGATTTAATTCAGAATAAATTCGAAATCAAGGAATCAGGGCAAAATCTTGGCATATCAGAGAGTTTGAAAACCGGTTAAAAAGAATCCTCCCAAATCAAGCGGTTGAAGCCAACAATCAAAGGCTGTTTCGTCAAATCCTGGAGCAAAAACGAAAAAACCAGCAGAAGATATGGGAGAATTATCAAAGCAGGAGCACCCACCACTTGCGTGTGGCCATCTGGCCACACCAGGGCCGCGGAAACGCGGCCCTAGCCGCGTTTTCGCGGCTTGGGTAAAGTTGTTGGGGGAGCGTTTGCTCCCCCAATCTTCTTATGATCCCCCCTCTGGTTTTTCCCTATAAATACCAGTTTCAACAGAGAAAAAAGGAGCGAAGATTAGGATTAGAATTTTTGTTTATACTTTAAGGTTTAGGTTCTTTGTTAGATAGTATAAAAGTTGTATTTTTATTTTATAATTTGTAGTTCAGTACAAATACCAGTGAGAGAGAGAAATTGAGTGCTTGTAACTTGAAGATTAAAGTGACATCAATACAAGACTCGAGCTACATTTTCTTCTACACATTTTACGGTATGTCTTAGTTTAATTACTTGCATTGTTCTTTATTTTCCATGAGTAGCTAAATCGGTTTTTTGGGCTCACTATTACTCTTCTCTCTGTTCCCTCTTCTTTTCGAATGGTTTTGATGAAATGACCCAATGAATCATTTGCATGCCTAACTTAAGCCTTTCTTCTTGAAAGTGTTCTTGAGGGCACATGAGGATGGGTTTGGATTTTTAACTTCTACCTCTTTTTAAACGTCTCTTGAACTTGTTTTTATCTCATATTTGAACTTTTTGATGATTTAACATTCAACTCAAGACGATTTCTTAAAGAAAAGAATTAACCTTTCCAGCCATCTTATGTGTTTTGCTTAAAACTTTCTAGAATCAATCTTAAGTTTTGCCTATGATCAAGTTGAGGCATTAAGATTTTCAATTGAAGAACATGTCATTGAGTAGTGAGATAGTGAGCCCAGATTTTCTTCTTTATTAAAAACAACCAATCACTTTTCAAAGCTTTTTAAATCACCTTTTTCAAAGCCTTCTCCAAAGTTGCCATTTCTCTTTTAATCATCTCCCTTCTTTCCATTCTCTTTTCAATTAAAAAAATGAGCACAATTCTTTGTTACTAAAAAAAATACCGAAAAGCTTTCATCGCATTCCTCCTCGTGGACACGACCCGTTAGCCCGAAGCTACACGGTAAAATTCTTAATTGATTTCTACAATCAATTTTTGGCGCCGTTGTCGGGGAGGGAACGGTGTATTTGTTTTTTTTAACAAGTTTGGTGTGTTGTTTCAGGGACTTGAAGATTCAGATCCAGCATTCAAGCTTTACAAGAGAAGACTTGCAAATTCTGTGCCCCTACTCTCGAAAGTAGGAAACAGAATTTCAAGAAATTGCGTTGCAAAAATTAAAATTTCGTTGGACTACTAAAACTCTTTTTTGCAGGACATATTGCCCGCAAAAAATTAAGTTTTTGTACGTTATATTCTTGCTATATCTGCTATCCACCACCCTGTTTTAATCCAACAGTAATTTGAGTGATTGTTAATTGCTTAAAAAAACGTTTAGACTTGCATTCTGACATTTGTCTAATTACGTTTATTTTACAATTACTGTTGAAGAGAGCTGGAGACAAGGTACGTATGCATAGCATATAGTTTAGGAAACATTCTTAGGTGATATTTTGCTTTTGAATGTTACTTTTCTGTATCTTGCACACTTTGCACAATAAATTCTATGGGCAAAACCCAATTCAAGATAAGGTGGGGAAGTCATTACCCTTCCTTAGCCCACAAATCATCTCCAAGCACGCACAACCTAAGGCTAAGTAAAATCTGATAGACGTTGGCCTTAGGGACATCTCGAACTCACTAGAAGATTATCCTAAGGGGGAAGGTGTTGGAATTTGACTCCTGCCAAATCAGTATCTAGGAAGGGGATTGAGGGCCGAAAGCCCGAAGGTTGGTAGTTACTTAATTAAGGAACGTCTTTGACGGATAACCTCCCACCAATTTTGCCCTGACCTAGCTTATTAGCTTATGGTCAAAGTCTACATTATACCTCCTGTGGACAATCAACCAGTTAGGAGTTGTCTAGGTCAAGGTTACCTTAGAGTAGGTTTGGTTGATTACTCTTGTTGACTGTTGGTAAACTTGTTTGTGATTGTGATTGTGTTTATGTATGCAAGTGTGGTCAAGAGACCCTAACTCATCTAGGTTGACTAGAAACACATCACCACCCAAGTTTGGACCAAGACCTGATCCGGTTATGGCTCAACCAACATCCTTGCAGGATAGGTTCTATCCCATTCGAACCTCACTTCCATCTTGCATTCTACTTCCATCGGTTGGTGAATACAATTTTGAGCTCAAACCTCAATTCATCAACATGCTCCCCAAGTTTCATGACTTAGAGTCCGAAGATACTTCTTCATAAGAGAATTTGAGGAAGTATGTCTAATGATCCCACACCTTGTAGACGATGCTATTAGGTTGAGATTTGTCCCTTTCACTCTTAAGGACTTAGCAAAGAAATGGCTTTACAGCTTAATGGCCGGTTCTATCACATCTTGGGATGGTTTCATCAAGGTCTTCTTGAAGAAATTCTATCCAATTTATAAGACCGCTCTCATTAGGAAGACCATCATGCAATTCAAGTAAGAACCGAGTGAACCATTCTGGAGGTACTTTGAACACTTTAAAGACCTCCTTGTCCAATGTTCTCATCATGGAATAGAGAAATGGCGATAATGCCAAATTCTTTATGACGGTTTAGACTATTCTACCAAACCCTCTTAGAAAGTATGTGCCAAGGGATTCTTGTAGAAGGATGAAATGAAGGATGGGATTGTATGAAAACCTAGCTGAAAAGACCATCCAATGGGAACCTACTAGTGAAACCTCTCGGAATCCTAACTCCATCTCTTCAAAAGGAGGTCTCCATTCTATCGAATCATCCATCGCTAATGAGGCTAAGTTAACGAACCTAGCAAGAAGACTGGAAGCTTTAGAAACTAAGGAACCAAGTCCAGTCAATCAAGTCAGCCCAAACCAATTTTCAACTCCGGGCTGTACTTACTGCCAAGCCATGAATCATGTATTCGAGGAGTGCCCTATGTTTCAGGCTCAGCAACAATACCATGAACCGATGAATGCGGCCTTTTCAAGGCCGAACAATAATCCTTACGCACCAACGTACAATCCTGGCTGGAGAAATCACCCTAATTTCTCATGGAGCCAAAATAACAATGACCATTCACGATCAAATCATGCTAGCCACTTCCATCATGCCAATAATTCTTCCAATCATCAACCCAACTTTTTCAATTTCCATAATAATTCTCCCAACCATCCACCTAACTTTTCAAACTATCAACAAAACTTTCCCAACCAAGCTCCATAATGTTCCTTCCAGAATCCTCAACTAGAAAGGAGAATGACTGACTTTGAAAGAAACATGGAAAGATACATGAAAAATCAAGATTCTCTTATGCAAACTATACAGAGGTTAGAGGTTCAAATGAGCCAACTAGCCACTCCACAGAATGAGAGACAGAAGGGTACCCTGCCTAGTCAGCCAATAACAAATCCTAGGAATTCTCAACAAGCTCATTTGGCTGAGGATCAATCATTAAATCAATGTAATGTTGTCCATACATTGAGGTAAGGAAAGAGAGTTGATAATCAAGTGTCAACGCCAACCAATCCCATTCAGCACAACCACAATCAAGCATCCACCTCATCTAATCCAAATCCTTTCAAATCTGACGAAGATAAGTCAACCAGTCAGGTACACCAGCCTATAGTCCCATTTCCTAATAGGCTAAAAAACAACAAGCAAAATCCACACAGGGACAAGATAATTGAGATATTTAATCAAGTGAAGATAAATGTGCCACTTCTTGATGCCATCCAACAAGTCCCTTCCTATGCTAAGTTTCTTAAGGACATGTGCACCAAGAAGAGAAAGACTAATGTACCAAAAAAGGTCTTCTTAACCACTAACATTAGTGAGCTACTATCGGGTCCGATCCCTGTTAAGTACAAGGATCCAGGTAGTCCCACCATTGCCTGCACAATAGGACAAGCCGAGATTAGTCGTGCACTTCTTGACTTGGGGGCAAGTATCAACTTGCTTCCATTCTCAGTTTATCAACAACTCAGGTTGGGCAATCTTAGTCCAACTCGAGTAACTATCCAACTGGCTGACCGTTCAGTAAAAGTTCCAAAAGGGGAGATTAATGATGTCCTGATTCGGGTCGGGGAGTTTATTTACCCTATCGATTTCATAGTTATGGAGACACAACCTGTGTCCAACTCCAATCATAGGGCTCAAACTCCTATTATCCAAGGGCGACCATTCCTTGTTACTGCCAATGCCATCATCAATTGTAGGAATGGGTCCATGAGGTAAACCTTTGGGGACATGACTAGAGAAGTCAATGTCTTCAATCTAGGAAAACAACCCCGCGATTTTGAGGATCAAAAATTTGAAGTCAACCTAATTGAGAACTTAACAAGTGAACATAGGGAAGAATTGGAACTAGAAACTGAGTGTGACTTCGGGTTAGAGTCTGACGACTTTAATCTTGATCAGGTTGTAGATTCTGATGTGAATTGGGCCTCGAACTCTATTTCACTAATAATGGAGCCAACAAATTTGACTAGTCCTTCCAGTGAGCCTTCCTCTTCCTTAGAATTGAAAGCCTTACCTGCGCATCTCAAGTACGTCTATCTAGGCGAACAAGAGACCTTTCCTGTCATCATTGCCTCCCATTTAAATGATGGGGAAGAAGAAGACCTAATAGGGAAGCCATTGGGTGGACTATGACTGATATCAAGGGATTAAGTCTAACCATCGTTCAACATCGCATTCATCTCAATGAAGATGCCACCCCTAAAAGAGACCCGCAGCGTAGGTTAAGCCCTATAATGCAAGAGGCTGTTCATGCTGAAATTATAAAACTTTTAGACAATGGGATAATTTATCCAATTTCTGATAGCCAATGGGTCAGTCATGTCCACGCGGTTCCAAAGAAATCTGGTTTCACCGTAGTGGAAAACGAGAACAAAGAGTTGGTCCAAACTCGACTTCCCACAAAGATCCGAGTTTACATTCACTATAGGAAGCTTAATGCTACAACTCGTAAGAACCGTTTTCCACTTCCCTTCATTGATCAAATGCTTGAACGTTTGGCAGGTCACGAGTATTACTGTTTCTTGGACAGTTACTCAGAGTATAATCAGATCCCTATTGCTCCTGAGGACCAAGAAAAGACTACGTTCACATGTCTATTTGGGACATTAGCTTATCGTCGAATGCTTTTCAGCTTATGCAATGCCCCAGCAACGTTTCAACGTTGCATGTTGAGTCTTTTCTCTTATATGGTAGAATGATTCTTAGAGATCTTTATGGATGATTTCTCCGTCTACGGAGATTCATTCACTCAATGTCTCCACCATTTAGAACTTGTCCTCCAACGTTGTGCTAAGAAAATCTGACACTGAATTGGGAGAAATGCCACTTCATGGTAAAACATGAAATTGTCTTGGGTCATGAAATCTCCAAGAAAGGAATTGAAGTAGATAGAGCAAAAATTGAGGTTATTGCAAAGCTTCCCATGCCCAAATGCGTTAAGGACATTAGATCCTTCTTAGGACACGCCGGTTTTTACCGAAGATTTATCAATATTTTAGCAAGATTGCTAGGCCCTTGACTAATCTGTTAGCTAAGGACGTGTCCTTCACTTTCGATGCTGAATGTATGAATTCTTGGGAGAAGCTTAAGAGAGAATTTATTTCTGCACCAATCATATCTGCACCGGATTGGTCTAAGCCGTTCGAAATCATGTGCGATACTTTCGATTTTGCCATAGGCGCTGTCCTAGGACAACGCATTAATAACAAGCAGCATGTGACTTACTACTCTAGTAGGACTCTCAACGATGCTCAATTGAACTACACTACGACTGAGAAGGAATTCTTGGCAGTAGTGTTTGCCTTAGAGAAATTTCGTCCCTACCTACTAGGGTCCAAAATCACCATTTTCACTGATCATTCTGCGCTTAGCTACCTCATGATGAAGAAGGATGCCATGGCCCGACTCATTCATTGGATCCTCCTTCTTCAAGAATTCGATCTTGAGATTCGAGATAAAAAAGGCGTAAAAAATGTCGTTGCTAACCATCTCTCACGAATCGCTAATTCTCCATGCAACGAATTACCCATAAATGAGGATTTTCCTGATGAAAATCTCTTAGCTATCTTTAGGGAACCTTAGTTTGCTGATATAGTGAATTACTTAGTCACAAACCAAACTCCGTCTCGTTGGTCCAAAAACGATATACACCGGTTCTTATCCCAAGTCCGGTATTTCTTTTAGGAGGAACCATATCTTTTTAAGTATTGTTCTAACCAAATTATTAGGAGATGCATTCCCGATGAGGAGGTTAAGAGTGTTCTATCCTTTTGTCACGAACTTGCATGCGGTGGACACTTTAGTCCCCGCAAGACTGCTGAAAAAGTACTACAAAGCGGGTTCTATTGGCCCACTTTGTTCAAGGATGCTTATGAATTTTGCAATACGTGCCCTAGATGCCAAATGGTAGGAAGGATCTCAAAACGAAATATGATGCCCCTCAACCCAATTCTAGAAATAGAACTTTTTGATGTTTGGGGCATCGACTTTATGGGTCCATTTCCTAATTCATTTGGAAACCAATACATATTGGTTGCTTTGGATTATGTGTCCAAGTGGGTAGAAGCCATTCCTTATAAAACTAATGATAACAAAGTTGTCATAAAGTTTTTGAAAGAGAACATTTTTTCACGCTTCGGAACCACTCGTGCTATCATCAGTGATAATGGCACTCACTTTTGCAATAGATCCTTTGAAGCTCTTATGCGAAAGTATGTCATAACTTACAAGTTGTCCACACCTTATCATCCTCAAACCAGTGGGTAGGTTGAGGTTTCTAATAGACAAGTCAAGCTTATCTTAGAGAAAACTGTGAACCAAAATCGGAAAGATTGGTCCATCAAACTTGTAGATGCCCTATGGGCCTACAGGACCGCTTTCAAGATGATTCTAGGAATGTCTTCTTATAGGTTAGTCCATGGCAAAGCTTGTCACCTGCCCGTTGAGTTAGAGCACCGGGCCTTATGGGCAATCAAGCAGTTGAATTTCGACTTGACTAAGGCCGGTGACTTGAGAAGTTAAATTTCCGAATTAGAGGAGTTAAAAAATGAGGCCTATGAAAATGCTAGGATCACTAAAGATAGAGTTAAGATTTTTCATGATAAACACATCATAAAAAAACCTTTGTCCCTGGACAAAAAGTCTTACTCTATAATTCTAGGCTTCATCTTTTTCCAAGAAAATTAAAATCAAGATGGACTGGGCCATTCGTTGTAAAAACCGTGCTTCCACACGGTGCAGTTGAGATCAGTGACACCAAGAATGGAAATGACTTTAAGGTAAATGGTCAACGCCTTAAACCTTTCTTAGAATCGGTACCGGTAAATGAAACGGCTATGGGTCTTTTTGACCCAGTGTATCGGTAACTTTCCTCTTTTCCATTTTATTTCATGCATCTATACATTTCTTTCATACATTGGGGACAATGCATGAGATAAGTGTGGGGGAGGGATCTAACATGACTAATATAAGAAAAAAAGAAAATATATATATATAAAATAAAAAAAAACTTTTTGAAAGGTTAGAACAATATTTTGATATATTTTTTGTAAGAAATTAAGTCAATTTAAAGGAATAGGAAAATCATAATTAGGATTTCTTATACTTGGTCAAAGTTAGATAACTTGTTTGATTTTTAGGGTTAGGAAGAAAATTTGTGAAAGTAATTTAGTCTTGATATTTACCTTGATGAAATATGCACACTAAATACACTTACACACTTAGGGTTTAAAAACAAAGACTCTTATGCTTTATAAAAGAAATATATGTATCTAATTATTGATTAGCTAGGTGCTTTGACCTAATCAAGCTTTGGTATTTATGTAAAAGATAATTAGATAAGTTTGAAAAAATATATATATATAAATCCTCTGATTAAGCTGGGTATTTGTGCCTTATGAAGCATAAGTATTCACGCCTAAAAAAGGTACATTTTATAAATAAAAATCTTGGTTTCGTGGCCTTGTCTGCTCGAGTGTTTAAGTTCTTTGGGGTGTTTTCTCACCTGGTGCCCTAAAACTGTCTGGTTTGGGTGTCACCGACTAAAGGCTCGCTACATGGGCAGATTAGAAAGCCTAATGAAATTGAGGAATAAATTCCACCAAAAATAAATATAAATAAGGCATAGGAGTTAATGTTAAAGAACCCTTAGTCAACTTCACAGTCACGATGGTGCATACGACACAGGGTAAATTAATAGACTAGATGAGAAGTACAATTTGACTCATTACTTTGATTGATGACATGTTTTTTAATAGAGACTGAGTTTCAGAATGAAAAATTTGATATTCCTATAACTTATAGATTACTTAAAGCCTTACAAATATACTTCAAATATTTTCTCCTTTAAAAATGCTTTTCGAAAATACTAACATTTTTTATGGATTTTGTGGGTGCAATCCACTGAAAACCCTCACGAGACAAAACTCGTCCTCTAGGGGTAACCTAGAGGTTTAACGGCTTGTTGCACATGCTCAGTGCAATCGAGTAATCTGCGAAAGTGGTCCAAAAATAAATTAGAATTAGTATGATGTTTTGCTCGAGGGCGAGCAAAAGATAAGTGTGGGGGTGTGATCAGTCACATATATTGCATATACATTCACCTTACCATACTTTTTAGCTAATAAATCCTATTAATAAGTCTTCTTCTTCTTTGTTAAATGTAGGCCCAATTGCTAAAAGAAAGGAAAGAGAAACAAGCCCAAAAGCCCACCAAATTCTGATTTAATTCAGAATAAATTCGAAATCAAGGAATCAGGGCAAAATCTTGGCATATCAGAGAGGTTGAAAATCGGTTAAAAAGAATCCTCCCAAATCAAGCGGTTAAAGCCAACAATCAAAGGCTGTTTCGTCAAATCCTGGAGCAAAAACGAGAAAACCAGCAAAAGATATAGGAGAATCATCAAAGCAGGAGCACCCACCACTTGGGTGTGGTCATCTGGCCACACCAGGGCCGCAGAAACGCGACACTAGCCGCGTTTTCGCGGCTTGGGTAAAGTTGTTGGGGGAGCGTTTGCTCCCCCAATCTTCTTATGATCCCCCCCTCTGATTTTTCCCTATAAATACCAGTTTCAACAGAGAAGAAAGGAGCGAAGATTAGGATTAGAATTTTTGTTATACTTTAAGGTTTAAGTTCTTTGTTAGATAGTACAAAAGTTGTATTTTTGTTTTGCAATTTGTAGTTCAGTACAAATACCTGTGAGAGAGAGGAATTAGTGCTTGTAACTTGAAGATTGAAGTACATCAATACAAGAATCGAGCTACATTTTCTTCTACTCATTTTACGGTATGTCTTACTTTAATTACTTGCATTGTTCTTTATTTTTCATGAGTAGCTAAATCGATTTTCTGGGCTCACTATTACTCCTCTCTCTGTTCCCTCTTCTTTTCGAATGGTTTTGATGAAATGACCCAATGAATCATTTGCATGCCTAACTTAAGCCTTTCTTCTTGAAAGTGTTCTTGAAGGCACATGAGGATGGGTTTGGATTTTTAACTTCTACCTCTTTTTAAAACGTCTCTTGAACTTATTTTTATCTCATACTTGAACTTCTTGATGATTTAACATTCAACTCAAGACGATTTCTTAAAGAAAAGAATTAACCTTTCCAACCATCTTATGTGTTTTGCTTAAAACTTTCTAAAATTAATCTTAAGTTTTGTCTATTATCAAATTGAGGCATTAAGATTTTCAATTTAAGAACATGTCATTGAGTAGTGAGATAGTGAGCCCAGATTTTCTTCTTTATTAAAAACAACCAATCACTTTTCAAAGCTTTTTAAATCACCTTTTTCCAAAGCCTTCTCCAAAGTTGCAATTTCTCTTTTAATCATCTCCCTTCTTTCCATTCTCTTTTCAATTAAAAAAACGAGCACAATTCTTTGTTACTAAACAAAACACCGAAAAGCTTTCATCGCATTCCTCCTCGTGGACACGACCCATTAGCCCGAAGCTATACGGTAAAATTCTTAACTCTTGATTTTATAATCAACCGCCTTATCCTCTTCACTGGTCTCCACATCCACATTAACTAGATCTGTAAGAAGCTTCATGTAGCGATTCAAGTGTTCATTGACGGAGCATCCTCTTTACATCTGAAAACCATAAAGCTTACTCTTCAACTGCAATCGAGATTCTATGCTTTTCGTCAGATACTTCTTCTCCAGGATCTCCCAAAGCTGCTTCATAGATGTCTCATGCAACACATGATACTTGATGTCTTATGTCAAATAAGACCTGATCAAGCCACACTCCGAATGGTTCATCTTGTCCCAGTCTTCTTCCGTCGTTAATGCGCGCTTCTTCTCCAACCGTAGAGTGTCTTCGAGGTTTGATGCCGTCAGCGCATCTATAACCTCACACCTCCACATACCAAAGTTGTTCATGCCGTTGAACTTCACCACATCAATCCTTGGATGTGGATTCATGGATCTCACTGATATACTTTCTCCAGCCATCTTCTCAACTGATTCCTCAAGGCAATGTGAAAACAAACGGAGTTAGATAAAACAAACTAGATAAAGATAGGATCTTTACCTCCACGCGAAACCCTCGAAGAGTTTTCGAAACTATCCATTCCTTCGAATTGATTCCTCGAGCAATCTACACACTGTTTTAGATCGACACACGATCCCACAAACAGTTCAAACGCCGTTCCGAGATCGACACACGATCTCCGCCAAACAGCAATTGATGCCCTTGAATCAACAGATGATCCCACGCCAAACCAGGGATGCTCTGATACCAATTGTTATGCGCAGCGGGAACAACAACCACCCTTGAGGAATCCGCCCACCTGGCGGAGACTTGATGCAGCCGGAGGAGCAGCCAACACGACAGAACAACGAACAACAGAGAAAAGCAATCAACACAATATTTAACGAGGTTCGGCAACGTGCCTATGTCCTCGGGGCAAAGGAGAGAGAGATTTTATTGATTCAACAATCAATACAAACAATAAAAGAGGGAAACTTGAGCAGATTCTTAGGGATACAATACATAAGGGCCCTTGCCCCTATTTATAACCACAGAGTCCCTGAATTTAAGGAAACCCAGATTGAATTCGATCCCATCCAGAAAAGGAATCCGAATCCCAAAAGGAAAGTCAAAACGTGTCTGTCGGTCGACTGGCGGTCGACCGACCCATGCCACGGTCGACCGCTCCGGTCGACCAGGCCTAACAAAGAGTTAAGGCCTGTCAGTCAGTCGACCGGGCCGGTCAACCGCTCTCTCCATGGTCGACCGGGTGGTCGACCGGGCTAACCCTGTGCACGTTGTGCACGTCGGTCGACTGGGCGGCCGACCGGCCTTCTCCACCGGTCGACCGGGCGGCCGACCGGGAACACAATCTAGCCTGCTCCAATGCGCCATTTCTCGCTCCTTGATTTCCAATCTCTGTGCTAACTTCCTCTATCCTCTATCTCCTCTCTTCCACAATTAACAAAGTTGTACAAAGCCAAATAACACAACTTCAAGTAATGTGGAAGGTCTTCCATGGCCTTAAGATCCCACCTATATATAAATAAATAAATAAATAAATATTTGCTTTGTATAATTTGCACCAAAGTAATGTGGAAGCTCTTCGATTTGCTTTGCACCAAAGTTTCCTTTAGTGTACAATTTTTTCATTGTAACCCTTCCATCATCACATAATTTCTATTAAATACTCTATACATTATTTGGGGGCTTGTTCTTCTTGATATAGTTTATTCACATTATGAACCATACATCATCCATGTCAGCACTCCTATCAAGAAACTCATTTTCACTATTTTCTACAGAATACATTGCACTAATGCAAATCTGTTTACATCTGCTGATTTAAAACCCTCGTTCCAAAGACTTTTTGATGTGAAACGAGTACGTGTGCAGAAGTCAATAATAATAAAACTGTAACACCCCTTTTCTGGAATATGTACTCTAATACATATTCTGATTTTCTGACGTATTCTTTCAACTTTTCTTCATATTTATTTTCTATTATGATTGTTTATATCATCAATTAGTATTTGGATCTGGATTCCTGATTTCAGAATCAACTCGAGTCTGAACCAAGAACCTGATCCTAGTGTTTTGATCAATTTAAAATTTTTGATAATCAGATTTGACCGATTTTAGTTTCAAACATAATTTTCTAATATTTTAAATTTTTCATGATTTTCTTAAAATTTTCTGAATTAAATTGTAAAATCTTCTAAATCGGTATCGACCGGTGCTGCCGATCGATTCTCGGATTTTTAATTTACAAACGGAGTTAAATTTTTAGAAACTGCTTCATATTATTTCTTAGAATTATATTTTCTATCTAAACATAATTTTATGGATTTATTTGAATTTATCGAAAATCGGCTGGATTTGGTGTCGACCGGTATCGCAGGTAGATTCCAGAAATTTTAATTTGAAAATGGAATTGAATTTCTGAAATCTAATTTCATCCTATATCTTAATATAATATTTATTATTTCTGGGATTTGGGAATCAGTCCGAGTTACTTCATTTTCTGGGCTTTTCTGAAGTTTTCAGTTCTTTCCCAGATTCTGAAATTTTGTCCATATATTTTCTTTTATTTTATTCTTTTTTCTAATTCCTAATTTTTTCTCATCCATTCATAATTTCCCATTTCTTTTCTTTTTCTTTCTTTTCCCTTAAATTTTCCTCAAAATTTTTCCACCACAAAATAAATATCCAAGCTACTTTTTCTCTCTCCTCATTTATGATGAGTACTCTGAAATCACCTAGAGGGGGGGTGAATAGGTGATAATGCTAATCAATGCACAATAAAAAATATGATGCAACAATCAACCCAAAACAAGACTCGAAGTCGAACACCCTGTGAAGGGCTCTGAACTCCTTCCTCGTGATTCCTCTTGATAAGAGTTTGAGGTGCGCAATGCAATCTTGTTGTATGAGTATCTGATTGACAAAATGAATATGCAACAAGTTAATAAAGCAATGAATATATATAGAGCAAGGAATTGAAGCAAGTAATTAAAGCAAGTAATATAGTGCAAGAGATAAGAGCAAGTAAACCAGACGCAAACACCGAGAATTTTTCCGAGGTTCGAGCACCCAGCTCTACGTCCCCGCCTTCACCCAGAAGGATTTCTAACCACTATAACTTCACAATGAATTACAATCACACCGGAGTACCCAACTCCACAATCTCAAGTACAAGTTCTCTCTTGGTGATCAAAAGATCACAAACTATCTTTTGCAAAAGCCTCTTTCCCTTACAAGAACCCTGTAGAATAATGGTTAGAATTGAAGCTCAAATATTGTAAGTGAAAAAAAGAAATGAACTTGAGAGAGTTTAGAAAATAAAACTTCAGTGATGAGGGATTCTTCAACACAAAAACCAAGGACCAAACTCTTTTGAAAGCCTTTGAAAACTTTTGAAACTTTTTGTAAATGCTTGTTGTGTTAAAACCTCTCCCTAATCACCCTATTTATAGGAGAGGGCTAGGGATTAAAGAGTAAACCCTCATAATGCTAATTAGGAAGTATTAGACCCAGAAAATACCATTTAAACACATTTAGAGAAGAAAAAGACAAATTAAAACGTGTTTAAAACTAGCCGTTATGGCTGAAACGGCTCTCTCGGTCGACCGGCCGGTCTACCGGGATTCAAACAAAAGAGCCCTTGCAGGCTCTCGGTCGACCGCCCGGTCGACCAAAACAAATAGAGAGCAACACCACTTCAGTCGGCCAGCCGCCCAGTCGACCGAAGGGCTTTGGTCGACAGTCCGTTCGACCGAAGAACGTGCACACGGATACGCATCAAAACTGCCAGAAAACTAGTCGACTGGGTCAGTCGACCGAACTGACTTGAAAAGTGTCGGTCGACCGGCTCAGGCCAAAAATCAAAACTGAAATAGAATTTTGAAGGGGATTTGAAATCTAACAGAAATAGTTTTGATTTGAGATATATATAAAACATAAAATTGAGTTTGTAATCAAAAGGCTTTGTATTAAAATATTTTGTATATATTTATAGGGAATATTTCTAGGAAAGGCATGTGCGCAAAAACACGTGTGTGTGTGTGTGTGTGTTGGAATATGGAGCTTCACCCTATTCACTATTCTTTAACAAAAATTATAAAATTAAAAACAAATCTAATGAAGTCTTTTTGAGCAATCTTGAAGTCTTGAGCCATGCAAAGCCTAGCTAGAGCCTTCTCTTCTATGTTCCTTCCTTGATGTGCCATAAGCCTTCTTTTCTCCATGAACCTAGAATTTCTTGCAAAGCTAAGCAATGGCCTCCAAACATGGTACAAACCTGAAACTTATCTTGAACAAACTTATTAGTACCAAATAGCTCTTATTTGTTTTGTTATCATCAAAACTCTAAACAAATGGAGAGTGTAACCTTTTAGGCCAACAATCTCCCCTTTTTTGATGATGACAAAACAAATAGGCTATGTTGAAAAATAAAAGAGAGGTGTACTCCCCTCAAATTATGCTACATTAAACAAATAAAAACAATGTAATATGCAAGCAAAAACCATGAGACTAAAACCATAAGGTATTAAACACTTGCAAAACACTTAAACTCAAATACAAGAAATCATAAACACTTTGTAAAAATAAAAACAATATAAATTTATATTGGAATCAGACAATCAAGACCATAATAAACTCAAACTTATTCTCCCCCTTTTTGTCATACATCAAAAGGGTAAGAAAAACATTTTTATTCAATAACACAAACATTTAGTTCACCACAAATAAAGGAAAATCTAGCAAAATCAAGTGGTTTAGTGAAAATATCGGCAAGTTGCAAATCTGTGGAAACATAATCAATATCTATATTACCTTTCTCTTAATGATCTCTAAGAAAGTGATATCTAATCTCAATGTGCTTGGTCTTACTATGTTGATTTGCATTCTTAGTCATGTGAATAGTACTAATATTATCACAAAATATTTTTATATGGTTATAATGCAAATCATAATCAAGGAGAGTATGTTTCATCCAAAGGACTTGTGCACAATAAGTCCCCGCCGCAACATACTCAGCCTCGGCGGTTGAGAGAGCTACGGAATTTTGTTTCCTAGAGGACCATGAAACAAGACAATTACCAAGAAATTGACATGTCCCACTAGTACTCTTTCTATCTACTCTACAACCCGCATAGTCGGCATCCGAATAACTCGTCATTGAGAAATCTCCGGTTTTCGGATACCATAGACCCATTCCAATTGTGCCCTTAATATAACGAATGATGCGTTTTAACCGCAATAAGATGGGACTCTTTAGGACAAGATTGGAATCTAGCACAAAGACACACACTAAACATGATGTCCGGCCTGCTTGCCGTCAAATACAACAAACTTCCTATCATGCTTCTATATAATTTAATATCAACACATTTACCTTGGTCATCCTTATCAAGCTTGGTTGTAGTTGCCATGGGAGTGTTGCAAACTTTTGAGCCTTCAAGTTCAAACTTCTTTACGAGTTCCTTTGCATACTTGGCTTGACATATGAAATTCCCATCTTGCATTGCTTGATTTGGAGTCCAAGAAAGAAATTCAATTCACCCATGGAAGACATTTCAAACTCACATTGCATAACCTTTTCAAACTCCTTGCATAAAAACTCATTAGTAGAACCAAAGATTATATCATCAACATAAATTTGCACAATTAAAATGTCATTATCAACATGCTTAGTAAAAAGAGTTGTGTCTACTTTGCCTTTAACAAAATCATTTGAAATGAGAAAACTAGAAAGCCTTTCATACCAAGCTCTTGGAGCTTGTTTCAATCCATACAAAGCTTTATCAAGTTTAAAAACAAAATTGGGATGAACATGATCAACAAAACGGGAGGTTGTTCAACATAAAATTCTTCATTAATAAAACCATTTAAAAATGCACTTTTCACGTCCATTTGAAAAGGTTTAAAATTTTTTAAAAGATGTAAAAGCTAGTGTTATCCGTATGGCTTCAAGCCGTGCTACGGGTGCAAAGGTCTCCTCAAAGTCAATTCCTTCAACTTGAGTTTAACCTTGGGCCACTAACCTAGCTTTATTCCTAATGACATTTCCGGACTCATCCATCTTGTTCCTAAAGATCCACTTAGTACTAATTATTGGTCTATCGTGAGGCCTAGGTACAAGGTGCCAAACTTGGTTACGCTCAAATTGATTGAGTTCCTCTTGCATGGCTAGCAACCAATATGAGTCCGCCTCGGCTTCGAGGATGCTTTTGGTTCAAAATGAGAAATGAATGCAAAGTTACCACATAAGTCATGGAGTTTGGAGCGAGTTGTTACCCCTTTAGAAACATCACCTAAAATGAGTTCCTTGGGGTGATTTGTAGCGTATCTCCAATCTTTAGGAAGCGGTTGAGAGCTTTCCTCTTTATCCTCTTGAACATCACCAATGGGTTCTTGCTTTTCTTCTTAAGCGGGTAAGTCCTTCAAGAATAGTCTCTCCATGTCTTCACCTAATGGGTCAATCTCTACAACATTCTCAACAACCACATTAGATTCTTCAAATTTAACATGCATGGATTCTTCAATGATAAGAGAAGATCTATTGAATACTCTATAAGCTTTACTAGTAGAAGAGTATCCAACAAAGATAGCTTCATAAGCCTTAGCATCAAATTTACCCAAGTTATCTCTAGTATTCAAAACAAAACACTTGCATCCAAAAACTTTGAATATGAAACATTAGGTTTTCTAGAATAATACATTTCAAAAGATGTTTTGGAAGAATTTTTACACAAATAAATGCGATTTGAAATATAGCATGCGGTGTTTACGGCCTCGGCCCATAATATTGAGGGAGGTCATATTCACTCATCATGGTCCTAACCATCTCTTGAAGTGTTCTATTTTTTCTTTCTACAACTCCATTTTGTTGTGGAGTTCTAGGACATGACATTTCATGCTTGATTCCCTTTTCATCACAATAAGTCATGAAGAGTTAGTTAACAAACTCACCACCTCTATCACTCCTTATTTTCAAAATCGAAAAACCTTTTTCTTTTTCAACCCTTTTTCGAAAAACTTTGAAATGAGAAAAAGTTTGATCTTTGTGTTCCAAAAAGAAAACCCAAGTGAAACGGGAAAAATCATCAACTAAAACAAGTGCGAATCTACTACCATTTAAACTCTTAGTTTTAGTTGGTCCAAAAAGATCCATATGAATTAATTCTAATGGCCTAGTTGACATGATATCCTTGATTGTTTGAAGGAAGACTTGGTTTGTTTCCCAAGTTGGCACGCACCACAAATGCGGTCTTTCTCAACTTCAAGTAAGGAATACCCTTCACCAATTCCTTAGAATTATCCTAGAAAAATGGTCAAAAGATGCATGTCCTAATCTTCTATGCCTAAGCAAGAATTTTTTATCAAAAACATTCAAGCATTTAGTAGAACAATCCAAATTAAGCATGTCAATGATATAAACATTATCATCGCGAAATCCGGTGAGAATACAATCATTAGTTTTGCAATCAAAAATCTTGCAAGAAGAGTCATCAAAAACAACTTTAAGTCCACGATCACAAAGTTGACTTATACTAAGCAAGTTATGTTTTAAACCCATCAACAAGAACAACAATTTCTATAATGGGAGATGCACCAATTTGAATGTTACCCGATACCGATGATGGTGCCCTTGGAGTCATCCCCGAAGGTGACGGTGCCCCTTCAACGTACCTTGATAGGGTTGTAAAGTTGTTGATATCCCATGTCATGTGTCTTGAACAACCACTATCAAGGTACCACCGCTCCTTACGTCTTGAAGCCTTGGTGTGTACCTACATCAAATAATTTAGGACTTGATTTTGGTACCCATATTTTCTTCGGTCCTAAAGTGCTAGTATCATGAACCCATACAAGATTATTTGTTCTATTTATTTGGTCATAACAAAACTTAGCTAAATGTCCATTCTTACCACAATAAGTGCATCTATACACTCTACCATATTTAAAAGCATAGTGAGTGTGTGACTTGTGAGTATGTGTAGATTTAGCATGAGTGTTGTGTGTCAACTGAGCATGAGGAATTTTGACATGTGAAGCTTTAATATGAGAAGTGTGTTTTTTAAAAATATTTTTCCTCAAGTTTCTTAGTGTTGAAAGCACAATCCTTCAAAACTTTTTCAAAATCAACAATTCTAGTTTTTAATGAAGAAATTTCTTTTTCATCAATCTTTGAAAATTTTGCTTTGCAAGCAACTTTGTAAGCACTAAATTCATTTTGAGTAAAAATAAGATTTGAAGAAATTTCATCCTTTTCTTTAGAAACAATAGCAAGTTGATTTTTAAGAAAAGCAACTTCCTTTTTCAATTTTGAGCATTCTATCTTTTTATTATCATAATCTCTGAAGTTCAACAAAAGCATGTACAAGAACTTCTTACTTAATTCATCTTCTTCATCAAGAGGTTGAGGGGTTACCTTTGGTGTGTTTGCCATGAAACACATGTTTGCCGTGTCCACCTCGTCTTCGGACTCGCTTTCCGAATCCCAAGTGGCTTTGTAAGCTTTCTTTTCGACCGGCTTCTTTTGCTTGAAGGAGGAAGTCACCTTTTTCTTGAACTCCGGGCATCGTCCATGATATGTCCGGGATTTCGGCAATTGTAGCAAATAATTCTTCTCTCCTCTTTTCCTTCAAATTTTCTTCTAAAGTGAGTTTGTTCTTCCGGTACATTTCTCTCACGTTTCGCACAAGGAGGGATAGCTCCTCATCTTCTACTTCATCTTCTTCATCGTCATCAAGAGTGGAGGAAGACTTGAAGGCTATGGATTTCTTCTTTTGAGGAGCCGCTTCTTCTCTTGCCTTCTTTTCCATCTCATGAGTCTTCAAGTTTCCAATGAGACTTATGAGATCCATTTCATCCTTGTCATTCAATTCTTTCAAGGTGGTGGCATTTATCTCCCATGATGAAGGAAGAGCCCGAATCACTTTCCGCACCTTTTGGTCATTGCTAATATCATCACCTAAAGAGGAAAGAGCATTGGTAATTTTAGTAACCTTGTAATCATGCAATCAATAGATTCATCATCAATCATTTTAAAGCTTTCATATTGGGACCTCAAGAGATCTATCTTAGCTCTCTTTACTTGTGATGTCCCCTCGTGTGTGACCAACAAATGTTGCCAAATCTCATAGGCGGATTGGCAATGTATTACCCGTGTAAGGTTATCCTCATTCAAGGCGGTTAGGAGGGAATTTTGGCCCTAAAGTTAGCCTCATATTCTCTAAGGTAAAGTCGGACAAGTGCTTTCATCACTGTCGGGTCTAACATAGGGTTTGGTCAAAGATTTTGCAACTAAGCTACCTAAAGATTGTAGAAAAATAGTCATCCTAACCTTCCAAATAGGGAAATTAAGTCCATCAAATTTAGGAGGGTTTTGATGTTATCGGTCATGTTTACTAGTGAATGAATGGATGAATGCAATGTTGATTAGCAAATTTTAAGGATCTCTCTAAGGATGTTAAGCCAAACCTAGAGTTCAAGCTCTGATACCAATTGAAATCACCTAGAGGGGGGGTGAATAGGTGATAATGCTAATCAATGCACAATAAAAAATATGATGCAACAATCAACCCAAAACAAGACTAGAAGCCGAATACCCGTGAAGGGCTCTTAACTCCTTCCTCGTGATTCCTCTTGATAAGAGTTTGAGGTGCGCAATGCAATCTGTTTTGTATGAGTATTTGATTAACAAATGAATATGCAACAAGTGAATAAAGTAATGATATATATAGAGCAAGGAATTGAAGCAAGTAATTAAAGCAAGTAATATAGTGCAAGAGATAGAGCAAGTAACCAAAAGCAAACACTGAGAATTTTTCCGAGGTTCGAGCACCCAGCTCTACGTCCCCCGCCTTCACCCAGAAGGATTTCTAACCACTATAACTTCACAAAGAATTACAATCACACCGGAGTACCCAACTCCACAATCTCAAGTACAAGTTCTCTCTTGGTGATCAAAAGATCACAAACATCTTTTGCAAAAGCCTCTTCCCTTACAAGAACCCTGTAGAATAATGGTTAGAATTGAAGCTCAAATATTGTTAGTGAAAAAGGAAATGAACTTGAGAGAGTTTAGAAAATAAAACTTCAGTGATGAGGGATTCTTCAGCACAAAACCCACGGACCAAACTCTTTTGAAAGCCTTTGAAAACTTTTGAAACTTTTTGTAAATGCTTGTTGTGTTAAAACTGTTGGCCCAAGGTTACAATCACCCGTGTTTAGTGTGTTTTGATGATTACAAAACATATTAGTTATTTGTACTAATAAAGTTTGTTGTTTAAGTATATTTCAGGGTTCTAACCAAACTAGAAGGGTTCTTCTCTAAAGAAAAGTGTTTGGACTCAAGTCACTCATTTGGGCTCAAGAATCAGTTTTGAAGATCATATGGTGAAAGCCCTCTTGAAGCACTTGTAGTACTTAGAACCATGTTAGAAATAGTTTGTTAAAGTTTGAGTTTTGAAATTTGGCTCTAGGATACACACACACACATTTTTGTATACAAGTTTTCATAGTTAAATTTTTTGTTGATTCTAAGTTTTCTCATGACTTGACAAATATACATGACTCCAAGTTTTACAAAGACATATATCATATTTAAATCATGTATATTCTTTTCATCATATACTTAGATATCCTTTACTTCAAATATTTTTTACTACAAAAAATTCCAGTCCTGCTGCTGTTTTTCTGTTTCAGGCAAGACCGGCCGACCCGGCCCGGTCGACCGTGCCTGTACCAGGACGTGCACGTTTGTGCACGTCTGTCGGCCGACCGCTCGGGTCGACCGACTGTAAGCAGTTGCTCTCCGGTTTTTCTCGGTCGACCGCCCCGGTCGACCGCGCCGAAGAAAACTGTGTTTTCTCTTAGAGGACGGTCGACCGGACCGGTCGACCCCGAGCCCAACGGCTCTTTGCCGCAGAGCTGGCGGCCGACCGGCCCGGTCGACCGCAGGCCCTGCAAAAGCCCAACGGCTCTTTCCTCTTTTGTGCAATTCTGAAATTTGTTTTTTAGACTGTTTTTTGGTAGATTTTTTCAAGGTTTTACAGATCTTTTCCAGAGCAAATAAGCTTAAAATAAATTGTTTTTAACCTATTTCTCTCCCTATAATAGAGGAGAAGAGTCTACTTACAAAGGACCAAGAAAAATCCTCAAGTTTTCATAGTTTTCAAAAGAAAAGAAAGTGTTTAAGCTCCTCATTTCCTACTCTTTCTTGAGCTTGTTTTCAGTTGTGTTCTCTAGCAAAAATCATCTCTACAACTGAGTTTTCTCACTACACTTCTTATAGCCAAAAAAAAAATCCCTTACTCATTCTATAAGGAAGTTGTAAAAGAGTGAGAGATTGTAAAGAGTTTAAGTGATCTTGTTGTGATCACTTTGGTTACTTGTTCCTCTTCTTGTTCTTGTGGAGACACCTCTTCGGTAGAGGTTATTGTACTTGGTGGAGCTCGGTGCTCGGGTCTTCGGTAGACCGTTGTAATCGTCCTCGGTGGATAGTGGAAACCCTTCACGGAGGTGAAGGCGGGGAGTAGAGCGGTGGCTCAACCTCGAAACAAACATCTTGTGTTTGCGATTGCCTTGTGTCCATTTTGCTTTAAATTTCTCTTGCTCTATAGTGCTTTCCAATTACTTGCTTGAGATCTAGTTTTCTTACCTTGTGTTATTGCCTCTATTATGTGATACTTGTGATATATCTTGTGTGCATTTCATCATTGCATATTATTCATTCTTTGTTCGATCAATTCTCATACAACAAGTTGCATTGCGCACCTCTAACCCATTCAAGGGGAATTGGGAGGAAGGAGTTCAGAACCTCTCACGGGGTATTCGGCTCTTAGTCTTGTTTTGAGAGATCGTTGCATCATTCATCCATTTTAATTTTAAAAAGATTGTTAGATTAGCAATTACACCTATTCACCCCCTCTAGGTGTTTTTTCAATTGGTATCAGAGCTTGGTTACTAGCTCTTGGCTTAACAACCTTAGAGAGATCCTAATATTGCTAATCATTTCATTCATTCTTACTTAGTAAAGATGGCCGATGGTATTAAGACACCCCCTAAGTTTGATGGACTTAACTTTCCCATATGGAAGGTTAAGATGACCGTTTTCTTGCAATCTCTAGGTAGTCGAGTTGCAAAGGCCCGTGACCAACCTTTAGTGCACCCCCGGTGATGAATCCACTTGGTCCGAAATAGAGAACCAAAGAATTTGATGCCAATGCTAGAGCTCACTATGCACTTCTTCAAGCCCTTAATGTGATGTATAGCTAGAGTTATTCTTGCAAGTCCGCATATGAAATTTGGACACATTTGTTAGTTACACATGAAGGACTTCACAGTGAAGAGGGCTAAAATAGACCTTCTTCGGTCCCAATATGAGAATTTGCATGCAAAAATGAAACATAGATGATATGGTTACAAGATTTATAAAGATCACTAATGGACTTTCTTCTCTAGGTGATGCTATCGACAACGATCAAAGAGTTAGAAAGATCATCCGGGCTCTTCCTCCTTCATGGGAAGTAATGCAACCACCTAGAAGGAACTCAATGACAAGGAGGAGATGGAGCTAATTGGTCTCATTGGGAACTCAAAACCATGAGATGGAGAGGAAAGTAATGGAGGACATGGCTCCTTCCAAGAAGATGACAATAGCCTCAAAAGTCAATCCACACACTCCGACGAAGACGATGAAGAAGAAGATGACGAAAGCTCTCACTTCTTGTGAAGAACGTCCGGAGGATGTACAACAAGGCTAAATTTCAAGGAAGAAGGAGATGGCAAGGAGGTAAAGAAGAAAGGAAGATTATTTGCTTCAATGTCAAAGGCCGGGACACATAGTGGCGGAGTGTCCGGATAAAGTAAAGCCTTCCACTCCAAGAAGCCCTACAAGAAAAGGCAATGAAAGCTACATGGGATTCCGAGGCGAATCCGAGGAGGAATCGACACCGCAACATGTGCTTCATGGCCAATGAAAGCACAAGCAAGGTAACCCTCTTCCACTTCTCCTAATGATGAACTTTCCATGGATGAACTAGGAGAAGCTTTTGTAGAATTATCACATAACTATGATTTTCTTAAGAAAAAGTATTTAAAAATGAAAAGGAAAATGAATCTCTTAATCATCAAGTTTTTACTCTTTCTAAAGAAAAAGATGAATTACTTTCCACTCTTGTTTCCACCCAAAAAGATTTTTGACAAATATAAGATTTCTTGTAAAGGCAAGTCCCCACTAATTGATTCTAATGAGATTACCATGCTTAAAGAAAGAATAGACTCATTAGGAATTATTTTGAAAAATTGTGAGTTTGATAAGAAAAAATAGAGGCCATGTTTCCTAAGAAACAAGCCCCTAAGAAAAATGTTTACCATGCTCATGCTCATGTTCATACCACACAACCTTACATCGTGGCAAAACCCAAGACATGCTCACATTTCACACACACATCATGCATTTATGTATGGAAGAGTGTCTCATGTTCACATTGTGGGCGGAAAGGCACTTAGCTAATTTTTGCTATGATAGATTAAGTGCATCTTGTCATAATGTTTGGGTTCGAAGCACTAACTTTCAAGGACCCAAGAAAATTTGGGTACCAAAGTCAACATTTTTGTTAAATGATGTAGGTACCTTCCAAGGCCAACGACGTAGAGGATTGTGGTATCTTGATAATGGTTGCTCAAGGCACATGACTTGGGACATCAACAACTTTGCAACCCTATCAGATACCATGAAGGTGGCACCGTCACCTTCGGAGATGATGCCAAGGTAAAATCATCGGTATTGGTAATGTAAAACTCGACACATCCCTTTAATTGAGAATGTTGTTTAGTGATGGCTTCAAGCATAACCTCTTGAGTGTTAGTCCAACTTTGTGATAAAGGTTTTGATGTAGTTTTTGATAATATAGCTTGTAAAGTAATTGATAGAATTTCTAATACTTGTGTGTTTTCTGGTTTTCGTGAAAGTAATGTTTATATGATAGATATGTCTAATATGTCTTGTAATATTACTTGTTTAAAAGCCCTCGATGACGACTCTTGGTTGTGGCATAGAAGGTTGTGATTAGACTAAGAAGGTTACTTATTATGTGTAGTAAATGTATTTGATGTACCCTTTCTTGTCTCCGCTATAGCATAGGGCTATACCGAGTCGATTCTCAGGGAGAGCTCGCGATGGAAGCTTTACGTGTGGTAGTGAAGTGAACAAACGAGTATTCTTCTCTTGCTTATAACTTGTGTCAAATGTAAAAAAAACTAAAAAGGATAGCTATGTTATGGTGGAATCGTTGGAAAAGATTCAATAAGTGGATGTGGTATTCACAAAAAAGGAAAGGAAACTTAAAGAAGAAGCAATCCATGACTAGCTTACCTTGCTAGCTTGCCAAGACTTACTAGACTCCTTGATAGCGAATGCTTGCCTAATGTTGTCACTCTATTGGCGTAGGATTTGTCTAGCGTGTTGACCTAATTGCTTTCTCACTTGGAAGACGGTGGTTTAACCATCGGAGAAGAGAAGATCATACACTTGCAAGATGAAATTAAGCAATCACCCATGAGTTAGTGAAGTGGCAAGACTAGTGGTAAACTAGTACTGGAGAAGAATTTAGCTACAACAAGCCATAAGAAAAATACAAAAAGCATGAAGTAAATTGCAAGAATTAAAGAAGCCATAAAGAAAGCAATTAAAGAAAGCACATAGAACTAGAACCAAGCTTCAAGTAGAGGAAGGAGGATGGATCAATCCTTGTTTCTTCAAGTGTCACTCTTGATTACACAAGCTCTCTCCCTCACAATCACTCTCTTTTACATTGAATTCTAGGGAAGAAGAAGAGGGATCTAAAGAACAAAACCTAAAGAGAAAAATACATGAAAACAACTAAACTAATCTCCTCTCTCTCCATTCAGTTTTCACACGCAGGTCAAGGTCCATATTTATAGCCCCTGAGAGAAGATTCGAGAGCCTGGTGGTTACCACAAAATTCGGATCTCAACGCCACTGTACGGCCGCGCCCAAGTCGCGGATCGCGGCAAGATCCTGGCCGTTGAGCCAGATCTTTCTTTTGAAGGTTGTTGAGAGTTAGTTTGGCCACGTGTATATCTAGAATCTTCGTTTGTTGGGCGGATCTTTCTGGATCTGGATTTGAATTTGGCTTATCTTTAATCTTGATTAATCACTTATTATGGTTAATTAAGTGATTATTTGATATCTCTCCTTTAAGTGTGTACCTGCAATATGTAGAGAAGAGGAGTAAAATCACATATTTATTTGTATATGCTGGGAGTTATGATGTAAAATATGCAATATTGGATACCAATCACACCCCCACACTTATTCTTTTGCTCGTCCCGAGCAAAACAAAGAAAAGAAAAGAAAATCCTAACTACAATTTTATTACACCACTTTCGCAGGTGACGCGATTGCACTGAGCGTGTGCAACAAGCCGTT